>CM038670.1:703358056-703556577 GCA_021605145.1 Aegilops bicornis
ACTTATAATGAAGAAGAAGCAAAAGGAATGCTTCAAGGTATCGAGATTGAGTCAATGATTGAATTAAATATGATCAAGATGAATCTATGTGATGAACAAGATATGATCCAAGTGAAGTTAATTATTTGGAAGAACTCAAAGGTTGTCGCCATTAACTTGTGAGTTGGGCCATGAAGGACCAAGACCTCGAGAGAACTATTAAGGAGAAGAAATCTAGATATGGCATGAAGATAAGGCCATAATGAGCTCATGAGTTGGGCCATGGTTGTTCAAGTCTTGAAGTATGCAATTGATGTTAAGAATTCATTTTATCTCAAGAGGTTGTGATTGAGCATTCATGGAGAAACTCAATGTGGTCATGAAAGAATTTAGATATTGGTGAACATGTATTAAAGCAATAAAATGAAGTAAAGAGTTCAATGTCGCTTTCAAGACACAAAGACACTGCATGGATTAAAGGGAAAGGTTGACAAAGATGAAACTAAAAGTTTCAATCCAAATGGTCGAAACAAAAAAATAAATGATGTACCCATTTGGGATCAAGTGATCTTGTGGAATGCTAAGCAATTGTGAATTGCTCTTTGTAAACCGGCTCCTGCTATATTTTTCTATGTCTATGTGAGTTAGATGATACTCATGGGCTCAAAAGAAAGATTTCAAGCATTCTATGTGAGGATGATATACTGTAGATATGGTCATAAATGTTGAAAATTGCACGTTCAAGATGGTCATCCCAAGGGATTATATGCTTGAAGCTTGTGGTCCATTTGGTGGTAATGTGCATGTGAATACTTGCTTAAGTGAACAGTTCCATCATTGCAATATTGGAAAGAAAATTAAGAATCTTCGCAACGTGGTTGTGCTCAAGAGAAGCATTCCAACTTGAAGCATCATGAACTTCATCATCGAGCTAAAGTGGAATCCGCAAAGTAAAGGTATACATTTAGTAGGTTTCCCTACTTTTTTCTGGTCTCCAGGTTCTTGCTGTGAGATTAGATCATAGGGTTGATACACATACTATCAAAAGGGGTTATCTGGCCACTAACTTGATCACTTCATTCTTAGATTGCTAAAAAAACTCATGTGTTTCATCATCCATTTTGACTAATCTTGGTTGGTTATATATATGAGTACTTTAAACTTGTTTTTATATCTTCAGAGGAGGCAAGATCATCAAAAGCTGCGGTCGTAGAGAAAGATATGCGTTCTTGTGTTGGATGTTTTTGTTTATTTTGTACCGGAAGTTCCAGACCAATCTTCGGGGTGGACCTAGGGGCTAGTCCGAAATCTGGGCGAACCTTTCCGAGAAGGACCTCCAGGAGGATCGAACAGCTCTATTTTGCTCGGATTTCACCTAGATTTTTGGTTCGAAACCTTCAGACAGAACTTCGGGGGAGCTCAAGAGCCCTAGCAGGCAGATTTGGTTGCCCCCAATATAAATGGGCCTTCTTAAGTATCCCATGGATCTAGGAGTCTTGCGTTGACCTCCTTCATTGTTCCCCTTTTCTCGCATCCCTCCATTGCAAAATTTGCTTTGGCTGAGGTTTGAGAGAGAGAGAGAAAGAGAGATTTGAACATATCTTTGTTTTTATTTGAATATATTGGCTCTCTGCATCGATTTGCTCAAGTGGGACTCTGAGAGTTTTTTTTACTCTTGGAGGCCACCGCTGATTTATGGTTCGGTGATCTCTTGGTGGAGTGTTTTAAGTGGCCCGAGTTGCTCCTTTGTGGATATTGTGAAGTGGTTGTGGAGCTTGTCATCTTGGACTGAAGTAAGAATCTAGTCATAGTGAAGGGAGCCCATGCTTGGTTTGCTGAGGCTCTCAGAGAATAAGGTGACACAGCGGGTCCTTGGTGGTCCTCTGATTCTCCAATGGAGAGTACAATATCAGCGAATACTTGAAGTATAGTAAAAAATATTTTATCCCTTCTCACATTTAATTTCCATAATTATACTTGATACTCCCTTCGTTCACAAATGTACGATGTTCTGGCAGTTTAACGGAGGGTGTACCATTGATAAAACTTGTGCTTGGTAGTTTCCTTTAGGTGGTTATCTTGTTTAGCTTAAGTAGCTGGCGCACTTCATATGCCTAGCATATTCATGATTTATGCATGAAAAGTATCCACCTTGTTTATTTTCTGTTTAGGATAAGACACATTCCTAAGATTTTTAAAACACCTATTATTCCCCCCTTCTAGGCAGCATCTAGGCCCTTCTAGTAACCAACTAATGTGAAAAACAATAGAAACAAAAATAAAGCATCCATGTAGTCAAATCAAGAAATAGGAGGTCATGGATGTTAGGAGAGGACTCTGTCACATGAGACATATAGTAAAAGGAAAATTGTGATGATAAGCCAACGGTCATATTATTGGTTAATTGCTTTGGGGAGTGCTATTATCTCTTCCTTCTTTCCCCAAAAATTTTCTATTCATCCAAGTAGTTGGAGTTGATTTGATCTCTTTCTATCGTCTAAATTATTTAATGTGTCATGTGAAATCTGTTTAAAGAAAAAAAATACATGGACATAGAAGGAGTATAAATGAAAATGAAGTATCTACTTGTAATTTGCTACATATGAAATCCTTATTCCTGAGTATATGATATTGAATTTTAGTACTTACTCCCTCTATTCGGGTTTATTAGACCTCCTCGTATTTTGGGCCAAACTTTCACCATCTATTTGATTAACAAAAAATAAATGACATGCTACAAAAGTATATTATTCAATTTATATTTGGGAGATGTTTCCAATAGTACATTTTTGTGGCATGTAGTTTCCATTATGTTGGATAAATCTACCAAACTTTAGCCCAAAATAAAAGGGGGTCTAATAAACCCGGTCGGAGGGAGTGATATGGAACTGATAGCTAGTGACGGACCAAGAATATCAACTGAAGAGGAGATGAATAGGTGAATTCATGTAATTAAAGGGTTCATTAAATACAGGTCGTATAATTGGATAACCCTGCGTGATGCAATAATTTAACGATTCTATAAGCACAACAAAAGATAGGCTTACTATGGATAAGCAATAGGGTCATCCATAGAGCACTCAAGCAAAGATATATATGGAATCCAAATCCTTAGGGGATTCTTTTTCATAGTTGGGTGCATTTCACTAAGATCTAGCCTTATTTTACTTGAGTTTGGGTCACAATTCAAAGTCTGAGTTCTGGCCTCTTTGAGTCATGTAATTGTAAACATAAGAATAGAAAAATACATGAATTGTATAGGAATCCACATTTAAAACAAAGGATTGAAAAACCACATGAAAATTTCAAATGAATAGTTGGAATCGTAGAATCACCAAAAACACATGAATTTAAGTAACGACGATCCATCACCAGCTAGAGTTACTGACATGTGCATTATACTTACCGATTCTATGCATAAGAATAAAAGAAATTGATGCTAAATGTCTTACGTATTTTCCTTTGAAATATCATGCAATGAAAATCCTTGTAATTTTCCTTTGCTTCATTCCAATGAATCAAATGATACTATAGTGAGAAAATGCATATGAGTTCTAATCCTCTGTTTTTATTCCAAATCCAAGAGGCTCTAATAGTATGATCACGAGGCAATCTTCTCCCTTCAACAAACTTGCCATGGAAAGTTCATGAGCTTGGATGCTCACGAACAACTTCAGGCATTTAGGAGTCCTCCCATCTATGGTTGATGAAGAACTCATCGTCGAACATTGTCTTGGTTAGATTCGTGATTTGGGATCGAATCTCACTTTTACCCACTTAAAGGAAGCTTGTGCCTTTTATTGGAGGAGTTGGAGCTAAAAATTGGCGGAACTGTCAATAACTCTCTATGCTATTTTCCCGACTAAATCAATAATTTCTATATCTTCCAGGAAATAGGAAGCCTGAAATATAAAACATATAATAGGGAACACCAGAAAAGAATATGAATTGAGGTTTACAATTGTAGCGGTAGGCCCCAAAAGAGCATGGACAACCGTTGTATGAGATTTACATATGTTTGACATTGGTTGTTCTAACCATAATTTATATTGTGGACCTTGTTGGGATATTCTCCTCATGTGGGTATCAAAGATATGAATTTGAAGCCTTTTAGACAACTCAATCATATGCAAGAGCCCATCACCCATTAGAGCCGTGGCCTCGGGGCATTTTAGACTTTGCACATGAAAGAAAGAGATGTTTAGCCTCCCATCCAGCAGCCACCGAGAGGGTGACACAAATTTTAGGTTAGTGTCCGTTGTGAAAGAAAGAAAACCAAAAGAGAAAGGAAGAATCGAGGGGGGAAACGAGAACGGCAGTAGAGCGGACGAGCTCGTTTGAACCCGCCTACGTGGACCAATGGAACACACTACTAGTTGTGCGTGTATTTAGTGCGGGCGCTACAGCCGAGGATTGCAGCTTGAAACAGTACTGTACGGTGGTGTATACCTGTGACGCAGCGACGACGCGGTCACGGCAGCCCATGCATAAGTCTCCCAGGTACAGGACCTAGCCCATGGTACATCACGTGTCCAGGCTAACGGCGTTCTTGCTGTTAAGTCGCAGAAACTTGGGCGTGGTGTTATTTCTCATAATTACTTCTGTGGTGTCTTCTGTTTGTCTGACTTAAAACACCTGCCTTGTTTGTATGTGGTGTTATTTCTCATAATTACTAACTGTGAAACTTGGGTGTTGTCTGCAACAACTAGCTTCCATCCCCGAAAAAACACTTCTGCTGGATATCGAACTAGTTACTTGCCAGACGATTTGATCTACTAGCGTTTCCATCCAAGTTTGGGTTGATTTATCAGAAAACGTACTTTTCGTTTCTCAACTCTTGGCGGAGTCTAGACTTGTAACTTCCTTGAACTCGGTTTTGACCGGTGTTGGTCCTGACTTATCACGGTTTTGACCGTGTTGACTCAAATTCGCATAATTATTTCAAATCCCTGAATGTGTTTAAAATTCACTTATTCTTTTCAAATCCGCTTACTTTTTCCAAGTTCATGTAATTTTTTAAATTCATGTACTTTTATCAAATCTCTGATTGTATTTCGAAATTCATGTTTTTTTCAAATCCGTGTACTTTTCCAAGTTCACATAATTTTTCTAGTTCACATACTTTATTCAAATTCATGAACTTTTTGAAGTTTCAGGTAATTTCTCAAAATTCGCGTACTTTTTCCAAATCCATGTTTTTTTAATTCATGTATTTTTTTCCAAATCAATGTATTTTAAATTCACGTAATTTATTCTAATTCGTTTTTTCAAATTCATGAACTTTTTAAAGTTTCACATAATTTTTTCAAATCCTTGATCATTTCCATATTTGCATATTTTTTTGAATTCATGTACTTTTTTAGTTTCACATACTTTATTGAAAAAAATCATGAATTTGAAAAATATACAAACTTAGAAAGAGTAGGCGGATTCGGAAAAGTGCGAGCATGAAAAAAGTACGCGGATCTGAAAATGTACGCGAATTTGAAGAAAGTGTGTGAGTTTGAATTACATGAACTTGAGAAAAGTACTCGAATTTGAAAAACATGAACTTCTACACGAATTTCAAAAAGTTCACGGATTTGAAAAATACGTGCATTTAAAAATATATGTGAATTTCAAGGGAAATCACGGCTCTGGAAAAAGCACACGGCCTTGACGAAAGTACATGAATTTGAGCTAGCATCGGTCGAGTCATCACTAAAACCGATCAAAACCCAAGACTAGGGACAAATCTTGTTCAGTAGTAGTTGAGGGTGTAAATTGTCCGGTTTTAAAGTTGAACGATTAAATCTAGACTTCACCAAAAATTGAGAGATGAGAAATATACTTTTATTGATTTTTGTGCCCCCTGTAGAATAATCATTTGGATGAGGGTCCGTCTAGTGGTGTGACCGTGATGGAAGTCGAATATAGTCAACCAATGTGGTGTCGCCACAATCCTGCTGTACTCCATGGACGGGAATCCACATCTAGTTTGACTAGGAGTGCGCCGTGTGCGGCCTGGTTTGCTGTTTAGTCACAGGTGTGGCACAGGTTAGTACAGAACCAAGACGCCGTCGGGGACAGCCGGGCAGACGTCCGTCCGCAGCCATCGGGTACAAACGTCACCGCTTTGGACAGATTTAAACAACCATGCATGTACGCGAGTGAGTACCGCATGCAGACCACATCCCAATACGAGGCAACGGTTGTAGATTCCGTGACCATGCGAGCCCGTCCACGTCAGGCTGTGATAGTAAGCAAAGGGAGTTACTACCAGGCTGTGAAGTTCAGACCCACTGCCATGTCGCATTCAAGCTGCGGCCTCATAATCTTTGGAGAGATTGTTTCGGTCCCTAACTCGTTCAGTCCAGAAGCTTCCGGTTGTTATCGAAAATATTAAACTATTGATTTATAGATTCGCTAGTCATATCTAGAGAATACTCTATTGTGTCTCATGTTTGGTAATAGTAGGATAACAATTTGAGTGCCTTTGGTCCGTGCCTTTACACCCCCCCCCCCCCCCCCACACACACACACACACACACCACACCACAAATTTAGCGTTAAATTTGGTGTCGATGTGTTGATGTTACTACTGCACTTTAGAGTGATTCTCTTGACCTAAGACAATATATGAGGTGTTATCTTAGGTGTCTAGGGCCATTTCCTCTCTATGTTGACGCATACATTTTCTTTCACGTTATCCAACGATCTTTGAATTAATACTATACAAAATGACGATAAAATTGTACATGCTTACGCTAATTTCTAACAGATCTCCGAGTTTCAAATTTTGTACTTATAGTTACATATGAAATGTTGACCATCCGATTGCGGATAACGAATTGTTGACCGTTTTTTAGGTACTCATATCGGTTGTTCCCCATTTATTTAACTTGTGGCTTGTCCACGCTCCAAATCCTGGCTCCGCCACCGAGCAGGCCTTCAGGCGGGGTAGTTCACCTTGGACTCGTAGCACTTCCCAGCATTCCACCCGGTGGGGACGACATTATTGGCGACGAGCACCTTGCCGGAACTCGAGGTGAGCCGGAAGGAGAATGGGGCTTCCAGAGGCTTCCCAGTCTTGGACTCCATGCACCACAGGGCGCCCCACGACTGCCGCATCTTTTCCCACTTGGCGTAGCCTTTTTTGCCGCCGGCCTCCATGACTTCCACGGAGTTGAGGTCTCCGTCGCCGGCCTCGTATTCGACCAGCATGGCGAGGTAGAATGGGTTGGCGCCGGAGTCCATCTTGAAGCTAATCTTCTTGCCATGGTACTTGCACGGCACCCTGATGAAAGAAAAGTAATAAGAAACCAACATCTGTTACTCGCCCTATCACAGCACATACGTGCATGTGCAGAACGTTAATAGGACGAGATCGATCTGTAAAACAAAACTCGAATGCGTTTTTCACCTCTCGAATTCGATATTGAGGACTCCGGCGTTACGCAGTTTATCGGCCATCCCGGGCTTGGCCATGGCGCCGAAGGCGGTGCCGCTCATGTCGAAGTGCGGCCTCTTCTGACACTGCGCGTCGGGGCACTGGTCGGTGATGACGACGGTCACGTGCTTGCCGGAGCATTCCGGGTTCTCTTTGCACCTGACCTGTAGGGCATTCGATTGATTAATTAGCACACCAAAATAATCTGAACGTCAAACGTGGCACATGGAACAAACGACTGTGTCGTCCACCTGATAGCATGAACCGCAGCCTTTGCCGTTCTTGAAGATGCCCACTCCGCCGGCGGCGATCAACGACGAGAACGGGTCCTGGCCGACATCGCTTTTATAACCACACGCGCCACCTGCGTATTGCATTGGCGTAGTACAGTGAGTTTTCCTTGCGTTCTCGCCGGTTATCGTGCGTCAAAGTCATATCCATGAATGTACCTTCGCTGCCGTCGCCGTTAGGGCCGCCGTACCACGTTGCGCCGCCGTTCGCCCAGCCGTGCGTCGCCCTTGGGAGTGATAGGATTGACAGGACGGCGAAGGTGGCAGATAGGAATATGTCTCGACTGCAAGCCATTGTTTCTCTTGGTTGCGGAATGAAGAGAAGATACTATTTGATGGCATGTATATATAGGTACCGTTTTATAGTAACGACTGGTTAACTTTTTTTTTTGGCGGGAACGACTGGTTAACTTGCAAATCTATATATAGGGATTATTTGGGTGGTACATATAGGACAGTTTTAATTATAGGATGACTACAGACATGAGAACGTGGCGCAACTACAGTTAGTTTTTGGTTGTGTCTAAGTGCACCTCCAACGCCGACCACTAAACTGGACACCGTGTTTGTCCGAGAGTTATTTATCCAAAACCATCGCACTTGAAGTTAGGATAAAAACTTGGTACCACATTCTAGCCAGGGCACAAAAAGCCACCAGAACTACGCCTAATGTGTAACGCGGAGCACTGATACTCGAATTTGGTTGCGAAAACAACAAAACCGACAGATGGGGCCCGCCTGACAGGCTGATGTGGCAAAGACCGAGCACCAAAAAACTTTGACCAGCTGAGGTGGTAGATGAGATGCGGGCCCCACCTGTCATTGACTAGACTATCATCTTCATCACATCTTTATTTTTATGGAGCATTGTGTCGAGCAGGTTGTGAGCGGCCGAGCCCGTGTGAACTAAGAGGTCCATGGCCATGGCAGTTGAGCCCCTGCAGCCTAGCTTGACGTCCAAATCCTTCTCTCCCTTTTCCTCCGTCCGGAGCTCGCTCTGGGTGCGGGCTACCTCCTTCCATCTCTCCCTCTCCCCCGACGCCATCTCCAGGAGCTCGGTGGTGCGGGCGCATGACGGTGGCCAGTGGCAGGGCGCTGACCAAAGGCATGCATGGAGCGCCGGCGCGTACAGGGGAGGACCACCCGCAACAAGCATATCGCGTCATCGTTGCCACCCCCAGAGGATCCATGGGTTGTGACCGCGGCGAGGCACGCGTCCAGGTGCACCGCCTCGAGCACAGGTGCGGCCAAGGCGAGCACCGCCGCAAGCAGGGGGCAACCAGGGCCTCCCAACGGGCGCCGCGAGCATGGTCTTGGCCATGGCGCTCCACAAAGGCGCACGTGGCCGGGGCCTCCAGGTGGGCGCCGCCAGCATGGGGGCAAACCACACCCCCATCAGTATGGGCGTGACCAGGGCCTCCTGGCGGTCGCCGCGAGCATGGCGTGGCACACTGCACGGGCACGGCCTCCCAGCGGGCGCCGCAAGCACCAGTGCGGCTAGGGCCTCTCGGTGGCGCCGCAAGCACGGGCGCGACCAAGTCTCGGATGACTCACGGCTAGTAAGGGCAGCGAGCGGCGTTGGCGGCGTGAAGTGCGCAGATGTCAATAAGCGCCCATTACATGTTTGTTGAAATTCCTAGGAGAGAAAAAGGATTAAAGAAAAACTCTTGAGTCATTTACAAGTGGGACCCTCGTCCAACTCAGCGCATTGTCCACACAAGCATTCCACGTCAACCTGACAGGTGGGCCCAAATTGTCGGGCTTTCTTTGCTTATGTGAGCTTATCAGACAATCAGTGCTCTCCGTTACGTATTAGGCGTAGTTCCAGTGGTTTTATGTGCCCTGGTTAGAATTTGGTATCAAGTTGTTACCCTAACCCCAATTGTGGTAGTTTTGGGTAAATAACTCTTTGCCGAGGACAGGAGAGGACCAGTCTGCGGACACGGATGCGGCGACCATCCAAAGCTGCCCGCGTGTGTCCCGTTACATTTGGAAGAATTTCAATGAAAAAGAACAAATTTGGTGCATTTGAACACATCAAACAATATTCATTCATACTTGGATAATTTTTACATAAAACTGGATGCTTTTCATCGAAACTGAAGCAAATTCATTACATTTAGACATATTTCAACTAGAACGGACTCTAGACCTAGCCTAAAATGACCGTCGTTGCCCGTTCTTCATCTTCGGCCGGCCATGAGCTCTGAAAAATGAAGCCCCACCTCCTCCGCATCCATGAGCGCTGGGAAGTGAAGCTATCCGCCTCCTTGCGCCGCAAGTGACTAATCGGCTGACATTGTTGAGACCACCAAGCTTGGCTTCAATGGGAGGGGAGGAGCGCTGGCCTTCATGGGATACAAGCATCGACGATCTCCCATGCGCAACTCTTCCTCGTTGTCGGTGGTGCTCGTGGACGAGCCGACTTCGTGCTTGTGGCGGTGGGGTGCGACCGAGCTGACGAGCTCGCCTTTGCCTCGCTCTTGCTGAACACCTCAAATGTCGCCTCGTCCATCCCCTTCTAGGAGGCCTCTATATCCGCCTGATACTGGCGGTAGCGCCAGTGCTCGCGGCGGATGTCTCGGTCGGAGCGGTAGGACTTGAGCAGCGCCTCCTGCTCGGGAACATCCATGTTCGGTTCGATGGTCGTGCCGACGACGAGTAGCTTATCTGCATGTCGGTGCTTGTCGAGGAGGCGGAGATTGTAGGCTTGGTCGTCCTACGCCTACTGGAACACGGCCTCTCGCTCCTCGAACACCATGTACATGTTGTGAGCACGGACCTCGCTCATGGTGATGCTGGCATTGGCCGACACTTACGGTGGCGTCGGCTCATTGTCGGCCGCCTCTGCCATTGGTGCATCCGGAATGCTAGCCTCGTTGAGCTCATCTGTCTGGCGCCCTGTCATCCGACCACAATGGCGGTGATCATCCGACCACAAGGCTTTGGAGCTCTAGTAGGCCATGGCAGGTATGGTGCGCAGAGGAGATAGAGAGCGAAGGAGGGTGGATGGATGTGTCTCTACTGCCAGCCTGTGGGGGTTAAATAGCGGGTGGAGGGTAGGCCAGGTGGTGAGGTCCTTAATGGTGGGCGGCACATGGACAAACGGGTGGCGCCAGATTAGGTTCCTCAGCAACCACGTATGTTTAATGGAGGGAGGCGGATGGACTAGTTATGCCGTCTTAAAGCAGAGAGACGAGGCTTGCACCAGGAAGCGGCGCGACGGCACTCTCAGCCGACACGCCGCTTCAATGCCGGCTCTAGTGATAGGTCACATCTACTCTAGGGCAGCATGAATGCAATAGTGATGCTCTGAAACGGCGCTGGCCAAAGTAGAGCAGGAAAGCGCGGGAGTGCGGGAGAGGGGTTTTTGGTGGGCCAAGTTAGTCAGTCGCAGACATGGCAGCGTTCTAGACGCCGCAAAGCCCCCTAGTTTGTCTCTGATTTACGGGAAAAGTGCGAATAGACCGATGCAGGACCACATTGGAAGGCAAAGCACGTCCGAAACCGCGCGGTCCGGACGGTTGCTGGCGTTTTGAGGATCGGCGTTGGAGATGCCCTAAGGCTTATATAGTTGTGGCATTGTTATGTCACATCTGATTGATTTCATCTTCTAGATTGTGGCCCTTGTGCGTTAACAACAACAACTATGAACATGCTTCGAATGCGACGAGCACCTTTTTCCAAGCTTGTGGATACATTTTGGACCAGACGGCTACTAGAAGAAACAATCCACACCTCTACGGAAGATCAAGTTGTCATGTTCCTTGATCTTGTAGGTGATAATCAGAGGTTCTGGGTTATTCACAATACATTCAGGAGATCCAGTGAGACCATTACCACGTATTTCAAGAAAGTCTTGTATGCTATTGGGGAGCTCGGAGGAGAGATGATCAAGCCACCAACTGGGCAAACTCCTACCAGGATTCCATGAATCCTGGATGGTATTCATATTTCAAGGTGAGCACTACTCATAGTTCATGCCATGACATACTTGTATTGTTGTGATAGAGCCATAAAAATGTGTTTTCATGCGAACACAGGATTGTATTGGCGCAATAGAAGGTACTCATGTGACTAATAGAGTGTCAAGGTCACTGGTTACAACATAGAGGGTAAAAAACATTACACAAGCCAGAGTATGCATGTTGCTGTTGACTTTGTTCCTGTTGATAGCATGTCTAGACCTGAAGGGATCAATATACCCAATGGTAAGTTCTACCTAGGAGATGCAAGATATGCATGTCGGCTTGGTGTCCTTCAACCCTTCAAGAAAAGCATGTACCATTCTCTTCCAGTAACCATCCTACGACTGCTACAAAATTGTTCAATCTCAAACATTATAGCCTTAGAGTTACGGCCGAGAGAGCATTTAGAGCTCTGAAGAATAGATTTAAGATCCAGGATCAAAAGTCACTCCACTATTTTCCCATCCAAGTTAGGCTCGCTATTGCATGTTGCATTCTCTTTAATTTGATCCTAGAATGAGGTTGTGATGAGCTTGTGCTGGAGCAGGAAGATGTCACGATTGATCAAGTTGATGACTCTAGCCATGATGTGGATACAGATGCCAATAAAGCTTGAAAGAGTGAAAGGTTGAAGCGGGTTGCGACAATGTGGGCAAACAGAGGTAACACAAGGATCTGAAGCTGCAACATCAATAAACTTTCCCCTATTGAGCCATATGACTGTTAATTTGTACTGCAATTTGTTAGTAGTTAGGATGAACTGCTATTTCTTTACTAGTTATGACTAAAACGATGTTTATTTCATATTGCATATGTAGTGTAATGTATGGTAATGCCACCACTAGTGAGAAGGTGACCACAACATAGGTCATGCACAACCAAACATCATGTTTTGCATGTTGACAACCATAATCCAAAACTCCTGCCAACGAAACACTTGTCATAAAATTGTTCACTGGTGCAACACAGATAGCCAAACTATGTGTGAAACATGATTTTTTGTGTCTGTATTCACTCAACCATAACCAACTTAGCCATAGATGAAAATAGCCCAAAAAGGATACAACCTACCAAACGCATCCCAAATGGACATAAGAGTGGCTGGATATGATTCGAAGCCTCGGGTGGTTGAGGATTTGAAACAATTCTTGAACAACTTACAAATAGGTTTAAAATTTATTTGCATGTAGTCAAATATTTTCTAGTTTGCACATTACCAAGATGTAACTTAGGTTGACAATGCAAATATTTAGTAAAGTGAGGTTATGTGCCTAGTCATGCTCTGTGATTTGCGAATGCGTTAATATTTACTTCTGCACAAGTGCAATTTTTTTGTCATTATTTGTATTATCTTTCCTCCTTTTGTCTATTTATTTTCCTCTAGTTCAGAATCCAAGTAAAATATACTAAAATGTCTATTTTTGATGTATTTGGCATTATGGCGAACGTTCATGATCCCGTTTGTCCAACCAGCTTTTGCATATTTTCAGCTTTTATTTAACAAGTTCTTTTTTTCTGATTTCGTGGCCACTTTCTTATACCAAGTTTCAGCACCCCCAAGCCAAAGCCTGAGCGATAAATGGACCCAAGAAACATCGCATCTATTGCTGCATCACTACAACTCAAGAAAAGGACATCACTAGGGAAACAACTGCAAGGCAGGGGCCTCGGAGAGGGAAGAGCAAAGAACACAACACAGAAACACTTGACTTTCTTCCTCTTCTGACGCGGCCGCTCACAATTCCCGGACGCGCATGCATGCCGATTACCGGATACCGGCCTTGACAAGGTAAAAGCTCACAAATTGCAGAACCAGATCTAAAGCATACACTCCGCGCCAGCCACCCTAGCTGGCGTAGTTCACCGAGGAGCTGTAGGACGTGCCGGCCGTCCAGCCGGAAGGGATGGCGTTGGTGACCTCGAGCACCTTGCCGGAACCCGAGGTGAGCCGGAACGAGAACGGGGCTTGGAGAGGCTTCCCGTTGTTCGACTGGAGGAGCCACAGCGCGCCCCAGGACTGCTGCATCGCCATCCACGGCGCGCCGTGGTCGTTGTGGTGGCCGGGCGCGCAGCCGCCCTGCATGATGTCGACGGCAGAGAGGTCTCCGTCGCCGGCCTGGTACATGATCAGCACGGAGAGGTAGAACGGGTTGGAGCCCGCGTCCACCTTGAAGACAATGTTCATGCCGTTGTACTTGCAGGGCACCCTGAGGAAATTAGTTAACCAGTGTTACGCACGTACGCCTTCAGTAAGCAGTATTAACACACATGTGGGTCGACGTGAAGCTGACTGCGATTATCAGATCGAGATCGAATGCATTTTTCACCTCGCGTAATGGATCTTGAGCTGCCCGGCGGAGCGGAGGCGGTCGGCCATCCCTCGGTTGGCCATGGCGCCGAAGGCGGTGCCGCTCATGTCGAAATGATCCTCCGAGGCGCATATGCCGTCGGGGCAGTTGTCGGCGATGACGACGGTCACCGGGCGACCGGAGCAGGCCTTGTTACCGGTGCACTTGACCTGTAACGTACATCCACTTTGCACGCTGATTCACATGAAAGTGCTAAATCCTAAATGTGATCATATATGCCGACCGATCTACGTACCTGATAACATGCACCGCAGCCTTTGCCGCTCTTGAAGAAGGAGGGTCCGCCGGCGGCGATCATCGACGAGAACGGGTGCTGGCCGACGGCGCTTTGGTAACCGCACGCGCCACCTGCATTTCGCCCACGGAAAAAGAGTAAGTCTCACTCTGACAAGTGTGTATACTCTGCAGTCTGAACATGTACGTGAGACTTACCGTCGCTGCCGGCGCCGTAAGGACTCCCGTACCACGTCGCGCCGCCCGAGGACCAGGACCGGCGGCTGCTAGGGCGCCTGGTGCGGGTGCGGCTCGGCTTCCAGTAGCCGGAGATGGGGCTTACGAAAATTGATAGGATGACGAGCACCGTCGCCAACAGCAATGTGCCAGGACTAGCCATTGATGATCTAGCTATCAGTCAGGAGACAGAAAGGCAATGGGCTAGCTCGGTTTGTTGAGTAGTACTACGAAGAACTCGGTGTTGCTTGCAGGGCTAGTGCGATTCGGGGTGGTATATATAGGAGGTTTAGGTGTTATAAACGTGGGAGCGAATACGTTTAGTCGTGCACACACGAATTATGGAGGCGAACGTGGCGGCGACTACTGAGGTTTAGGGAGAGGTGCGCACACATACTTGCACGGCGGTCAACTGAGACGGAGCGGCCGATCCTGTGATGACGGAGCCATGGCGCTGAAGGCTCTGTCAACTCCGGAGATTTTGGGTAAAGAGGACTCATCCGGCCGGGTTAGGGCATCTCCAGTCGCGCCCCCAACATGCTTTCCCAGGCCATTTTTTCGACGCCGGCGCCGAAAAGACGGCCCAATCGCATCCCCAGTACGCCGAAAATTGCCGGTTCGGACCTTTTTTTCGCCCGGCGGTCACAGGCCGAACCCGGCACGCTGGGGAACCGTTGGGGGCTCCGGCGCTAGGGAAAAGCACGCCTGGCCCACACCGACAGGGGAAAAGTCAAGGTTTTCTTCCCCCGACTCGCCTCGCACCCCCCGCGCCCTCGGCCACCACTAGCTATATCCCGGCGACGGCCGCCGGCCTACTCCGCTAGATAGCCATTCCCCGCCGGAAAATAGCAGCGCTTCGCCGCGGCAGTCCCTCCCGCAGCAAGGCGTTCCGCCGCCGTGTCCGGCCGCGGAGGCGCGGTTTAACGGCGGGTACACGCCCACCGAGCGCAAGGAGTTCGGCGTTTTGACTGTGTCGGCGATGGACTCGGATGAGGAGGAAGAGCTCGCCACGTTGGAGGAAGCCGCGCCGACATCCGTGAAGAAGAGCATCCGATGGTGCTCGCCGCCCTCGCCAATTCTTTGGCGAGCAATGAAAAGCCGCGTCGAGGTGGCTCGGCGCGGGGCTGGTGAAAGCAAAGAACCGGCATCGTCTGCAAGGC
This sequence comes from Aegilops bicornis, assembly GCA_021605145.1. NCBI lineage: Eukaryota > Viridiplantae > Streptophyta > Magnoliopsida > Poales > Poaceae > Aegilops > Aegilops bicornis. The sequence continues at coordinate 703,373,702 of CM038670.1, forward strand.
TACTGCATGCTCTACTCCGACTACTACCGATGCTCCACTTCATGGCGAGAGAACATTTCGGCGCCGTTATCGGATGAGCCAAAGCTCTTCCTCGAGATTGTGAATTCCATCCGGAGTTCAACAACTACTTCAAGTGCAAGATGGATTGCCTTTGGCGCTCTTGGATTCACCTCCATCCGTGGCGCACGGCAGCGATGAGGATGCTTGCATATGGAGCTCCCGGTGATTCACACGACGACTATGGGCGCATGGCTGGAGTCCACCAACATAGAGTGTTTCTACAAGTTCGATCGGGCAAAGGTGGCGTTGTTTGGGCCACAATACTTGAGAACACCCAATGCGGAAGACACCGCTCGGATCCTAGCCTGTAATGCAGCAAGAGGATTTCTGGGATGCTTGGAAGCATCGATCGGATGCATTGAAAATGGAAGAACTGCCCATTTGGTTGGCGGTGGGATGTACAAAGGCGCCAAAGGCGGTTGCGGTGTGGTGCTTGAGGCGGTAGCCACACAGGATCTCTGGATTTGGCACTCCTTCTTTGGTATGCCAGGAACTCACAATGACATCAATGTGCTGCAGTGCTCTCCTGTTTTTGCCAAGCTCGTTGAGGGCCATTCTCCTCCGGTGAACTTCGAGATCAATGGGCAACCAATACAACAAAGGGTACTATCTAGTTGACGGCATCTATCCGAGATGGTCGACATTTGTGAAGACGATCTCAAACCCTGTGGCAGGAGGCAAGAATGCCTGGTTTGCGAAGCTTCAGGAGGCTTGCGGGGAAGGATGTCGAGCGGGCATTTGGTGTGCTCCAATCTCGATTCGGTGTTGTTCGGTACCCGCTCGCACCTGGTCGAAAGATCAAATGTGGGAGATCATGACTTGTTGTGTCATCTTGCACAACATGATCATCGAGAGCGAGCAAGAAGACCCGATGTTTGACATCGAACCATACTACGTGCGAGGTCCTCTAGCCGAAGTTGATCACCAGCTACCGCGAACTTGGATCGCCTATCTCAAGATATCGTCGAGAGATCCGAGACCCGCAGGTGCATCATCAACTGCAGAAAGATCTGATTGAGCACCTATAGAGGCTCAAGGGGGACGCCGCGTGATGAAATACGAGTTTTTATTTGTTGAACTATATAATTTGTATTGAACTATTTGTTGTTGTAGTATTTTGTTGAAGTATCTGATTTTTCTGTGATGAAATATGTGATAAGGAATAATTGTGTTGATAATTGAACGCCGAGACACGGCGAAACCACGCCGAATATGGACCTATTCACGCCCATATGGGCCGTTTATTCGCCGAAATTGGGCTGCAAAGTGGACCAATTTCGGCGCCTGAGGGCGAGCTGGGGGCGACGACTGGACGCAAGACCGTCCCCAACACCGAGTGTATCGCCGGCTCGCCCACAGGGGGCGATTTATATGCGTCCTGGAGGAGCCAACGGCTGAAGATGCCCTTAATTGCGTGATTGCGTCCATATATGTGCACGTGGGTCAAACACTCAAATGGCCCGTCTTGAGTCAATAGGTAACCTAATTGTCGCACCATTCGGCCCATGCCAGGCACTTCCAACACTTTCCATGCGTGTGGAGGGCAAACCCTCAAGGGTTCCTTTGATTCAAAGGATTTTCATGGAAATTTTGGAGAACTAGAATCCTAAGATTTTTTTTCTATGTTGGTTGTTTGATTCATATAATTGAATTCTATAGGATTTTTTTCAAAAGATTTATTTTCACTATTTCCTATAGGATTTCCAGCATCGCTCAAACCTCTTTGAAGAATTCTTCGTTTTTCCTATGATGCAATCAAACAAACCAAAATCTTATAGGATTGACATGAGCATGACATTCAAATCATGTGTTTTTTTTCTATTCCCGCATATTTAGAATCATGCGAATCAAAGAGGCCCTCGAGTTTTATGAAGTCGGAGTCATTTTTATGTCCCATCAATAAAGTAAAAGTGTATTAAAGTATGCAATTGTATAAGAAAAGTGCAATTGCACCAAACATTACAAAACTTAAGATGAGTACAAATTCAAAATTAAACGAAAATAAAATAAAATAAAAAAGGGGGTTGGAAATTCGCACCTTTTCAATTTTAGAACATTTTCTAAAATTCCTGAACATTCTTTTAGGTTCAACACCTGGTTTTTCAGAGGAAAAACGATTGGAAAACCTGAGGATAAAAAACAGAAGAAAATCGACAATCAGAATGGTGCTCCACGCGTGCTGTATATGCCGCTCCAACAGTTATCGCTATAGCCGTTCCGTCACCATTTTGATACAGTAAGCGACAAAATAGGATTCTTGCGGGCAACGCTTTGTCTCACTTCGTGCGATACGGAAGCCCCCCTCTAGCTTTTTTTTTCTTTTTTGATTGTTTAATTACTTTTATTTACATTTCTGAAATGAAGAAAAATATATGTCTAAATTAGAAAAACATTCATGTCGCATACGTTCATGTTGTGTTAAATGTTTGCGCAACTTTTAGAAAAAATTTGTAAGCATTAAAGAATGTTCACGGCATTTAACCAATGTTTACAGATTTTAAATAAAAAGATTTTTCTATTTAAATCACTTATTAAATGTAAAAAAAGTTCTCACAATTCAAAAAAATGTTTCGTACCATTCAAATATAGGCTCGCGTTGTTTAAACAAAATGTTCACACTTTCAGAACTATGTTCATAAAATATTTGGAAAATGTTTATACAATGCAAAAATTGTACGAGTAGTTTAAAAAAATGTTTCGGCCCTTTAAAAAACAGTTCATACTATGTATTTGGCATAATGTTTATCATGTATTTCAAAAATCTCATAGGTCTATCAATAAATTTTTCCATATGTATACAAAAATGTCCAACATGTACGAAAAAAATAGACATGTATTGAATAGAAAATAAAACCAAAAACAATAGAAAGCGACTTGCCTACTACGAGATGGAGTACCTTCTCGTCGCCGGAGCTACTTCTCGCCTTTTGCGAGTCTTGCGGTAGTTCGGCCTCAAGGGTTTTTTCCATCGCGCCATTGCTGGGCTTCCCTGTTTCTTCACTTCGTGAGTAGCGAGCGAGTTGTAAGTTGGTTTCTTTTTCTTCTTTGCTATCTACTAGCTTAAGTTTGATGGCAGAGCCACTAATGGTGATGCCGATAGGTTAGCCAAGTTTTCACACTCTTTAGATTAGGGTCGACATGAATGGTTTGCCAAGCCCCACGATCCATTTTGTATCCCACACCATCTGGACTATGATGAATAAAGCTTGGTTTGACCCCTAAAAAAACTAGCTAGACTGGTCCGGTTTTCAATATTCTTGTTGTTATTTCTTTTTCTGTGTTTTTCATTACGACTTTCATCGGGTTTCTTTATTTTTCATTGTTTTTTCTTTTCCTTCCATTTTGTGTGTTTTAGTTATGGTTTTCATTGTCTTCTTCGGATTTCCTTTTTCTTTTACTATTTTTTCTTCTTTCCTTTTTTCAGTACTTGTCTAATTTTCTCAACACGCGTTGTAAATTTTTACATACATGTGAAACATTTATTTGTACACATTGAATTTTTTAAATACATTATTAACTTAAAAAACATGTTTTAATCAATATTTTTTTAATTTGAGCCTGAGAAAACGGCCCATCCTGATCCAACTGATCATACAAACTGATGTGACTTGATTGTTGCACCCTTTTGTCGCCTTGTACCATTCCAGGCATTTTCAATAGTTTCCATGTCTAGTTAAGAAAAATAAATAGTTCTAGAAAATAAAATAAGAAATTCCGAACTCTAGAGCTGTTTATTGATTAGGAACATTCATGGATAAACAAGATTAAACATACACTGGTACGCAGCACATCACATGCATTAACATATACTTCCTCTGTTCCTAAATATAAGTCTTTGTAGAGATTCTACTATGAACCACATACAGATGTATATAGATGCATTTTAGAGTATGATTCACTCATTTTACTCCGTATGTAGTCTATAGTGAAATCTTTTCAAAGACTTATATTTACGAACGGAGGGAGTATATTGCACGTCGTATTAGGCACTGATAGAGTGCACCGAGCTGTCATACATGTTTTACACGTCCACATAAAACGGCCAACAGGGGAGATCTATACCCATGCAGCGCCTCCTCCTCAACGGCCGTCTCGCCATTATTTCAGTTCTTGGTAGTAGCACTGCGCGCTACACATCGAACTACCACACGCACACACACATACTACATAGGTTCCATGCATGTTTGCACCATCCCGTGCATGCAGTGCAACCGACACGCAAATACTGACATACAATAGTACATAGAAAACTCGTACGAGAATTAGTAATTGACTGCCGACTCGTACGCAGAGCCGGCCTTCCACCCAAGGGGGATGACGTTGCTGGCGACGAGCTTCTTGCCGGAGCTGGACGTGAGGCGGAGGGAGAGCGGCGCCTGCAGGGCCGACCCGGCGTCGAGCTTCCAGACAGCGCCCCACGAGTGCTGCATCGGCGCCCATGCCGCCGCGGCACCGCTCTGCATGAGGTCGACAGCCGAGAGGTCGCCGTCGCCGTTTTGGTACTGGATGAGCACGGCGAAGTAGTTCGGGTTCGAGCCGGCGTCCACGACGAAGGTTAGCTTCACTCCGGCCCAGTTGCACTGCACGCTGTATATCACATGCGGGAGTAGGGGAAAAAACCAGTTAGTAACACGGTGAATCAAGAACGTAGACATGAGACATCTCGATCGTTGCATCGATCGCGTCTATGGAAAACAGTACATGTGCCGGCCCGTGGTCTATCCATGGCGACAAAGGTAACAATCATTAGGTGTGTTCCAACGGTGCGTGAGGTGCATGTGGCGTGTAGCACCCTGGCCGTTTCAAGCGGGGCAGTGTTAAAGTGTGCACTGATGCGGGCGTACCGGGTGAACTGGATTTGGAGGACGCCCGCAGCGCGCAGCTGGTCGGCCTGGCCGGGCTTCGTCATGGCACCGAACGCCGTCCCGCTCAGGTCGAAGTGCGGCTCTTCCAAGCAAGGGCCGCCGGGGCACTGATCCGTGATGACGACCGTCACCGGGCTGCTGGAGCACGCGGCGTTACCAGTGCATTTCACCTAGATTAATACGTTACGTACGACAAAAGGTCACAAACCACACATGCAGGCGAGACCTTATACAGTTTTTAGTCTGTTTCATTCATAGGGGACACTGATCATGCACCTGGTAGCAAGATCCACAGCCCAAGCCAGAGGCGTAGAGGGAAGGGCCGCCGGCGGCGATCATGGATGAAAACGGTGGCTGGTCGACGGCACCCTTGTACCCGCACGCACCACCTGTATAGGCATGCAAATTAGCATGAAACATATATATGGTGCTAAAACATGAGCTATGATCGATTCTAGCTTGACTTTCCTTTTCTTTCATCAAAGATTCTAGCTGAACTCATTGCTACATCAGTTTTAAAAGTATATATGGTGATCAATGAAGTGAATTACAACCCCCGTCGGGTTGCAAAGTATACATACGTACCATCACTCCCAGCCCCATTAGCGGCGCCATACCATGTCGCGCCGGCATTAGACCAACTGGCGAGCTTGCGGTGAAACTCAACGGACGCGCAAGGGTGGATAACCGCTGCGAGAACCACAATGGCAATGAAGGAGGGCAGGAGCTGGAGCTTGGAAGCCATGGCTAAAGTTGCTACGAGTCGTGGGCTTTGCAAGGATTGGGAGGAGGCAAGTAGATGAGGAATGGTGTGTGTTATGTTGGGTGTATGGATGCGCTCTATTTATAGGCAGCAAAGCGGTGGCCTGTGGCTCCGTGAGCATCCACATGCATGCATGCAAACGGATCTCGGTGGCTCCGTCGGATTGTGGCACATGGCTAAAGTCAACATGTTATGTCCATTTGAAATGTGATTAGCTACATGTTTACTTAACTGGCACGTACCTAGCAACCTAGCTAGCAATAGTACTTAGTAGATAGAGCGGGTCCTTTGTGTGTAGTTCACTTGTTCGACCTTCAGTTTAGCTAAATGCCAGTCGAATGATTTTGAAATAGGGTCAATCAATTTTCAGAGAGTTGGCCGGTGTGAGCCGGAGGTAAGGAAGGAGAAGGAAAGGCTATCCCAATATCTATCTTAGGGTTCAGGGTGGGGACGGTGGTGCACTTCACCGAAGAAAAAAACTAAACACCGGCGACCTTCGAGGGATGGCCGGGGGCGGTGGCTAGACCTGCGGTGGGGGGCGGTTACGAGGAGGGCAGGGCGGCGAGGCTGTATGGGAGCGCTGCCGGCCGCGGGTGGTGGTCGCAGGCGGCCCGGGCGGCGGACTGGAGAAGAAGAAGAGACATAGATAGAAGAAAGGTTGGGAGCCGTTGGATGTGGATCTGGCATTTGAAATGATCGACTGACTCTATTCAAAAAATCAGTCGACTGATTTCTAGCCCAACCCTTCAACCTTAGGTCGATCGATCGGGACCATGTCACATTGGCACTTGCAAGCCTTACTAAACTTAATCAGACTTTTTGTTTCTGCATTATGTATTAGATGTACATATAACTAGTGAAATAATCATTAGGTGGAGCCAGTTATTTTAGCATGTACTACGATGTGGTTCAAGTTCTTCCAATACTCTTTTTTTTTCATAGTAGTACGTGCCTCATTCATATCATAAAGATCAACGTACAAGTCACATAAAGACCGCATGACAAAACTGAAAAAATAACAGAACATCTCTAAGCTTGACATCAACGTCCATCACCTGTCTCTGGCACCATCACAACAGCCGAAGAAAAGAATGACGGATCACCTCTTCACCCAGCTCGATGCGACTTCATTAATTATATGCAGCTTTGTGACCTTCAAGGTGGCCCACCTAAAGTGAAGCCCTTGCGCGTGACGTTTCGTGAGCACAAGGCAAAATATACTCATGAGTACTACACATGAGCGAGACCGTTATTTCGGTTGGGCACGTAAGGTACGTGGCAAGCTAGCTCTTGGTAATCCCGGGACGGCTCACCCTCTCCTCCGTCCTGCCTCCCAGGTCAACAAACAAACCTGCCGCCTTACCCAAAATCCACGCGCGCGTATCCATCAGCCGCCGCCGAATCCTGTTCCCGTCAACTCCCCACGATCATCGCTCCTCCGTCCGTTGTCCCGATCGGACGGAAGCCTCCTGCGGACCCGCTCCCAGCCGCCGCCGCCCCCGCAGTCCGGCAGTCCCCCTGCATGCGGCGAGCGGCAGAAGGCGTGATTCCGGGCAGCTCTGCCGCCCCGATCCCCTCCCCGTAGACGCCATTCCGTCTCTGCGCGCCCCAGAGTCTCACGTTAGGCCGGCCACATGCGCGCTGCGCTACTAGCACGTACTGTGGCTCGCGCGCGACGTTTCGTGGATCGTGTGGAGTTAGCTTCCATGGGTCGTGGCGGTCATAATAAGTGCGCAGGCCGTTGAGTAGAGTACTGTGATCAGGTAAGAAAAAACTAGGAGATTTATCCCAGTGACACGGAACGGCACGTAACGTGATGTTGTATCACCGGCTCTGCTTTGTATATCTTCCTCCTGGCGGCCCAATACACGGTTGTGTTTTGTTTCTTTTCATTCTTCTTTTTCCGTTTAATTGAGTACGTATTCTGGCTCGCGCGCGACGTTTCGTGGGTCGTGTGGAGTTACTAGCTTGCACGGGTCGTGGTGGTCGTAATAAGTGCGCTGAGTATTGTGATCAGGTAAAAAAATTAGGAGATTTATCCCGGTTACACGGAACGGCACGTAATGTGAAGTTGTATCACCGACTCTGCTTTGTATATCTTCCTCCTGGCGGCCCGGTACACGGTTGTGTTTCGTTTCTTTTCATTCTTCTTTTTCCTTTTAATTATTTAGGGATATCTTTTTTTTTCTTTTGAGGAATGATCGACTCTTTACTCGCAGAGCTTCAGCTTATCAGGTGTTTCGTTTAAACATCTTTATTTCAATTTTGCCTGGGTTTTTTCACTCTCTTAGTTCTTCTGGGTTTCCCCGTTTGTTTTGTTTTCCTGATTTTTTCTGTTTTTTAAATGGTACGTGTTTGTAGCGTGCGTTGTAGCCCCACGGTGAAGCATCATTGTGTTCCCATCAGGAAGCACATATGCATTATGCAAGGACAATAAAGGCACTAAATGTTCTAAGTAGGGGAGAACAGCTATGCTCTGCCGTGAAGCACACAGGGCACTACATAGGGGAGTAAAAAGTACATTACTTGTGGAATACAAATGCGCTAGACGTGGAAAGTACAACTACACTATCATTAGGAGTGCACGTTTATTACGGAGGAGAGCACACGTTTATACTACAATAAGGAACACAAGTTCCATGTGCAAAAGAATAAAGTTTCATCAAAAAGTAAAGTTCATCAAAACCTATCAACACCATGTTGATAAGTTTTGACAAACTTGTTGTTGTGAGTGGAGTTTGAGAGTAACTTTTGCAAGGGATACCTCTTAACTACTGATTTTCTCATGATGTGGAGTCATATGGGATGGCCAACCCGGAACATGCCAATGGGCCTTTTATTCCTAGGCCCAACGGTTACTCAACCAACCAGAGATGAGAATACTGGTAGATGCTATTGTAGATAACGCATAAAATAAAACATATTTTTGGGGGAAGGGTTGTCCGGAGAAACTAGGGCAATGGTTAAGGAAATCCTAGAGGTCACAAATAATTGTTCTCAGAGAAATATCTTGGGTTGCACATAGAGGGGGGTAGATCAACTAATGGTGACTTCAAATATACTCCAACTTTTTTGGAGTATAAAAGATCTCATTTGGGGGAGTTGGAAGGGTGGATAGACAAATGTTTAGCAGCTGCCGGGACGGAGGTATTGATCAAATCAGTAGCTCAGGCGATTCCAACTTTTTTTATGTCTTGTTTCCTACTCCCTAGAGGACTTTGCTACGGTACCAACACTATGCTTAGGAAGTTCTTTTGGGGGAGCAGAAGTGGTGAGAACAAAGTAGCTTGGGTATCATGGGATGTTCTGACGATGCCAAAATATATGGGGTCACGGTTTTTGAGACACACAGATTTTCAACTTGGCAATGCTTGCAAAACAAGCATGGGGATTGGTGCAGGAAATTGACTCGCTAAGTGCTCGGTTATTAAAAGTTGTGTACTATCCCGCTTGTGATTTTCTGGATTCGGAGCTAGGCACCCACGCGTCTAAGATTTGGCGTGCGATTACAAAAGGTAGAGCGGTCCTCAAACAAGGCCTTGTTAGAAGAATTGGGAACATAAACACCACAAGTATTTGAAACCACAATTGGATCTCGAAAGATTTCATTCTACGTGTTGTTCATCCTCAATATACAAAGCCGCCTATGATGGTGGCGGACCTTATTAAAGGGGTAGAGAGAAGACGGAACAGTGAGTTTGTTTCCAGCACCTTCAGCATATTGACGCGTGTGCAATAATGAATATCCCTTCAGCGCCAGTCTCCTCGGAGGATTGCTAGGCTTGGTAGTATGAAAGGTTTGGATCTTTCACGTTTCGGTCGGCCTATTGGATGTTAGTGGAGACAAAACGAAGACGAGAGGACCAGCTAGATGGGAGAGGTTGTTGTTTTGATGGGAAGGCGAACACAAATAAATGACGCGGACTATCACGGAATTCATTTCCCGCAGAAGAGGTCCATTTTCAGCGGCATACCACGGTCTCGAATATTTCAATATTTGCACGACCTATAACCGGGCCGAGGAACACTAAAATCATGCTCTTATAAATTGTCGGATGGCAAAGTACGTGCGGGCTCTGCTTGACGAGGAACTTGTTGAACATATGATTGCTATCAATGTTGATGATGAACGCTTATGGCTGGCGAAGCTACAAATTACGACAAAGAAAGAATATTTTTTGAAAGCTCTTGTTGCATTATGGGCGGTCTGATGGGTGAGGAAGAGAGCTATACATGAGCAGGAGTTTCAATCTCCACTATCTACATTGTGTTTCATCAACAATTACCTTGCAGAATTGGCTCTAATTCCCAAGAAGAGGGAGAAAGTTCATCATGGAGCTTGTAGTGCTCATTGACACAAATGGGATCCATCACAGCAAAATGGGTCAAGATCAATGTAGATGCTGCTCTAGCCAGGAGTGGTGAGAGAAGATCAGTCGTTGCTATCATGGTGGACGATTTAAATGAACCAGAGACGCTTGAAGTGGTTGCATGCAATGAAGCATTGTCTCTAGCACTCAACCTCAATGTTCAACAGATACAAGTGTCTACGGATTGTCCAACCACTGTGAAGCACATCAGGGAGACTTATTTAGGTCTGAGAAAAATCATGATTGATGATATCAAGATGAAGTTGACTATGTCCTCCTCTTTAGAAGTGATCCATGAGAAGCGTGATTGTAACAAAGAGGCACACATGCTTGCAAAGCGATGCAGAAGGCTCAGGTCGCCAGGTTGAAGCGGGAGCAGGACATGGCAGCCCATCGGATGAAGGGGCTCATCGTCCTCTTGGACTCCAACTCCAACGACGGCGACAGGTGCACCACCTCGTCACACGACCAAGACCCTCCACTAGCCGCGGATGCCTACTTTTGAGTATGTGTTATGTGCATATTGTGTATTGGGCCTGCCTCCTAGTTCCTTGTATAGTTGAGGTCCGTGGCCCACCTTTGTACATCATATATACGTGCCTATGCACAAAGAGCAATACATTGTGCAATTCCCACAACATACATGCATGGTATCAGAGCCAAAAGGTCTTGATTTCACGACCCGGCTGGCGCAATTAAATTGCAGCCCACTTTCGGTCCACGTTTAGGCCTGAGGGAGCCACACGTGAGGGGGAGTGTTGACGTATAATATGCTGCCTAGTCTCTTCCATCAGATAGGTCTTTTGGTTGCATTGGCTAGAGCATGCACTTTTACATGGTATCCGCTTTTTAGGTTTCGTTCCTCGCTTCCGCTTCGCCACCGCCGCCACCGCGCGTCTGTTGGAAATATGCCCTAGAGGCAATAATAAAAGGATTATTATTATATTTCCTTGTTCATGATAATTGTCTTTTATTCATGCTATAATTGTATTATCCAGAAATCGTAATACACGTGTGAATACATAGAACACAATACATCCCTAGTAAGCCTCTAGTTGACTAGCTCGTTGGTCAATGTATAGTCATGGTTTCCTGACTATGGACATTAGATGTCGTTGATTAACGGGATCACATCATTAGGAGAATGATGTGATGGACAAGACCCAATCCTAAGCATAGCACAAGATCGTGTAGTTAGTTTTGCTAGAGCTTTTCCAATGTCAAGTATATCTTCCTTAGACCATGAGATCGTGTAACTCCCGGATACCATAGGAGTGCTTTGGGTATACCAAACGTCACAACGTAACTGGGTGACTATAAAGGTGCACTACATGTATCTCCGAAAGTGTCTGTTGGGTTGACACGGATCGAGATGGATTTGTCACTCCGTATTACGGAGAGGTATCACTTGGGCCCACTCGGTAGTGCATCATCATAATGAGCTCAAAGTGACCAAGTGTCTGGTCACGGGATCATGCATTACGGTACGAGTAAAGTGACTTGCCGGTAACGAGATTGAACGAGGTATTGGGATACCGAAGATCGAATCTCGGGCAAGTAACATACCGTCTGACAAAGGGAATAGTATACGGGGTTGCTTGAATCCTCGACATCGTGGTTCATCCGATGAGATCATCGAGGAGTATGTGGGAGCCAACATGGGTATCCAGATCCCGCTGTTGGTTATTGACCGGAGAGTCGTCTCGGTCATGTCTGCATGTCTCCCGAACCCGGAGGGTCTACACACTAAAGGTTCGGTGGACGCTAGGGTTATTAGGAAGACTTGTATGTGATTACCGAATGTTGTTCGGAGTCCCGGATGAGATCCCGGACGTCACGAGGAGTTCCGGAATGGTCCGGAGGTGAAGATTTATATATGGGAAATTGTCATACGGACACCGAAAAGTTTCGGGGGCATATCGGTATTGTACCGGGGCTACCGGAGAGGTTCCGGGGGTCCATCGGGAGGGGCCACCCCTCTCGGAGGGCCTCATGGGCCGCAAGGCGAGGAACCAGCCTGGAGGGCTGGCGCCCCTTGGGCCCATGCGCCTAGGGTTGGGGAACCCTAGTGGGGGCGCCTTTGCTTGGGGGGCAAGCCCCCCACCCGGGCCGCCGCCCCCCCCCCCCTCTAGATCTCATCTAGAGGGGGCCGGCCCCCTTCCCCCTTCCCCTATAAATAGAGGGGCGAGGGGAGGGCTAAACACCTGATCCAATGTGCAGCCCCTCCCCTCCCCTACACCTCTCCTCCTCCGTTGAGTGCTTGGCGAAGCCCTGTCGGAGTACTGCCTCTCCACCATCATGTAACACCCCGGATGTAACTTTCCATATTTGTAACTCCAACTCTTGCCATTTTCGGCATTGTGATATGATATTCCCTCCGTGGTTGGGTTTTTGTCTTTCATTTTTTGCTTTTTGTCCATGTCATGCATTTCATATCATGTCATCATGTGCATCGCATTCACATACGTGTTCGTCTCATGATTCCGAGCATTTTCCCCGTTGTCCGTTTTGCAATCCGGCACTCCTATTTCCCCCGGCGTCCCCTTTTACATTTTTCAGTGAGCGGTACTAAGCTTTCTCGGAATGGACCGAGGTTTGTCAAGTGGCCTTGGTACACCACCGGTAGACCACCTGTCAAGTTTCGGGTCATTTGGAGCTCGTTTGGTACTCCAACGGTTATCCGCATATCCGCAAAGGCCTCTTTTGAGTTGCAGCCCAACACCCCACCAAAACAGCCCAATAACCCATCTAGGTCACTTCCATGCTCTCCGTCGTCGGATCACGATCGTGTGGGCGAAAACTGCACCTCATTTGGACACTCCTAGCTCCCTCTACCTACTAATATGCATCTTCCCCTCCAAATCCGGGCAAACCCTAGCAATCTTCCCTCTCCGCGCCGCCGGACACGTCCGGGCGAGCCGGACACGTCCGCCCGCTGCGCCCGGACGAATCAGGCCGCGCCACGTGGCGCCAGCGCAAGCCCGCCCGCCCGGCCCTTTCCCGCCGCGGGCCCTCCCTTCGCTCGAGGCGCGTCCGCCCCGCGCTTCGCCATGCTGTCTCACGGCCTTCGCCGCGCTTCGGCCAGCGGCCTGCGGATCTCCGCTGCCGCCTCGCCGCCATCATGGAACTCCGTCGCCGCCGCCTCGGCGCTTCCGGCCTCGGCCCTCCGACTCGCCCGGCCCGTCCTTCCCGACTGGCCACGCCGGCGTCTCGCTCGGCCGCCGGATCCCGCCGCCGCCCATGTCGCCTCCGGCCGCCGCCCAGCCTCCGACTCCGGCCTCGCTCCGGCGACGAACCTCGTAGTCCGCGCGCCCCGGATCCAGATCCGATCTGGTTGACCTCGTTCTCCCCCGTTTTTTCATTGTCATATTCTGCTATTAAAATTGTTGCATGTTTATCGCATCACATCTTTGCACCCGTGGCTCCGTTTTGGGTGTATAGCACACCGAATTGTTCGCCACGAAGATTAGATCATTTCGTCACATTGCATTATTTTCATTTGAGCTCATCTTGATGCCCGAAATGCTGTTAGAAGAGGGCTATCTGATGTTAGTTTCAGATTCTTATCAGAACATGCACTTTTGTCATTTTTGCCATGATTGATGTGTGCATCCTATGAACTTGAGTCCTACATGTGTTTTGTAATATGCTATGCCATATTTACAGGGGTGTATGCCATGTATTTTTGTGATCTCTGTGGTGACTAGCACAAGCATGCAAATTAGGCTTCATGATGTTGCTGATTTCAGCCCCTATTTTGCTGATATTGTTTATGCCATGTTAACTTGATGCTACAGAGAGATCCATGCATATTTTGAGATACCTCAGTAAGGATGTTTTGAACATACGGTTATGATCTATCCATCCATGCCCTTGTTTGCAATTATGGAGTGCCATAGCTTGAGTCAATCGAGCTCTTCTTTTGCTATAAAATGTTTCCTGGCAGATTGTTTACATGTTATTTAATTTTGCCAAGGTTGTTGTAGTTGATCCGTGTATGCTATGATGTTGTTCTTGTCATGTATAGCTTCTATGCCATGTCTTCTTGATGGATGTATGCTTAGTTTATCATGAAATGCTCTGTAGTGAGTGCATCGAGCTCTTAAACATGCCTACTTGTTATCTGTTTTTGTCATGCCCTGTTGCTGAATCTTTTAACGAAACTTGCTATGTTGACATGGGTGCTATTGCGTTTTATGATCCCTTTTGGCTCATGGTCAGTAAGGGACTTTTGTTTTATGATTTGAGTAGATTCATTCCATGCCTTGTTTTGCTATTATAAGTTCGTGTAGCATGCTGTTTGCTTGCTCTGAACATTGCTTCCTGATGCTGATTCTGCCATGTTCAGTATTTTCACCAAGTCTGTGAAGCTGATATATTTTGCACTTTTGCCATGCTTGTTTGGACCCGTTATGGTGTGATTTAGCCGTAGCTCAGTGTTCATCTTTTGTCAAGCATCTTGAGTAGATCACTGCCATATGCTTTGTTGGTACGTTTGGACGCAGTAGCTTAATTTATTGTTGCTTGCTATGTGGTATCATGCTGTTAATGGCAGATTTGTGTCATTCTTGTTTTGCTTGTCATTTGCAAACCGTGCATCCGATTCCGGCGATCTTTATATCGATTTCAACCGAAATCGTCTCACCTTTCCAGCGGCATACTTGGTTTGCCAATTTGATGCCTGGTTCATCATTTTCCTTCCGGAGCACGCATATGCATTGCATCTCACATCTCGCATATCATGCCATGTTTTGCATCACGTGGTTTGTGCATCGCCCGTGATTTATTGTGGTTCCATTGTTTGTGTTCTTGTTTGGGTAGAGCCGGGAGACGAGTACGTGAATGAGGAACCTGTTGAGAACGCTTACGAGGATCAAGCTTTCGACAACTCCGAGAACTTTGCGCAAGATGACCATACCCTCGAAATCACTTCTATCTTTGCTTGCTAGATGCTCGCTCTTTTTCTATGCCTATGCTACGATGCCTATCACTTGCTTATCATGCCTCCCATATTGCCATGTCAAACCCCTAACCATCCTTTCCTAGCAAACCGTTGTTTGGCTATGTTACCGCTTTGCTCAGCCCCTCTTATAGCGTTGCTAGTTGCAGGTGAAGTTGAAGTTTGTTCCTTGTTGGAACATGGAGATGTTGTTCCTTGTTGGAACATGTTTACTTGTTGGGGATATCACAATATATCTGCTATAATTAATGCATCTATATACTTAGTTAAGGGTGGAAGGCTCGGCCTTATGCCTGGTGTTTTGTTCCACTCTTGCCACCCTAGTTTCCGTCATACCGTGTTATGTTCCTTGATTTCGCGTTCCTTACACGGTTGGGTGATTTATGGGACCCCCTTGACAGTTCGCTTTGAATAAGACTCCTCCAAAGAAGGCCCAACATTGGTTTTACCATTTGCCACCTAAGCCTTTTTCCCCCGGGTTTTCGCGAGCCCGAGGGTCATCTTTATTTTAACCCCCCCCGGACCAGTGCTCCTTTCGAGTGCTGGCCCGAACCGAGCCACCTGCGGGGCCACCTCGGGGAAACTCGAGGCCTGGTTTTACTCGTAGCCTGTCTCATCCGGATGTGCCCTGAGAACGAAATATGTGCAGCACCTATCGGGATTTGTCGACACAATCGGGTGGCTTTGCTGGTCTTGTTTTATTGCTATCGAAATGTCTTGCAGTCCGGGATTCCGAGACTGATCGGGTCTTCCCGGTAGAAGGAATATCCTTCGTTGACCGTGAGAGCTTATAATGGGCTAAGTTGGGACACCCCTGCAGGGTATTATCTTTCGAAAGCCGTGCCCGTGGTTATGAGGCAGATGGGAATTTTGTTAATGTCCGGTTGTAGAAAACCCGAAGTTGATCTTAATTAATACACATCAACCGCGTGTGTAACCGTGACGGTCTCATCTTGGCGGAGTCCGGGAAGTGAACACGGTGTTGGAGTTATGTTTGACGTAAGTAGTTCAGGATCACTTCTTGATCGCTACTAGCTTCATGACCGCGCCTTGCTTCTCTTCTCGCTCTCTTTTGCGAATGTAGCCACCATATATGCTAGTAAACTGCTGCAGCTCCACCTCACAACTCATCCTTCCTTTAAGCTTAAATAGTCTTGATCTCATGGGTGTGAGATTGTGAGTCCCCATGACTCACAGATTCTACCAAAACAGTTGCAGTGCCGACGATGCCAAGGTCAGATGACGCAACCGAGCTCAAGTGGGAGTTCGACGAGGAACGTGGTCGTTACTATGTGTCTTTTCCTGATGATCAGTAGTGGAGCCCAGTTGGGACGATCGGGGATCTGTGTAGCATTTGGGGTAGTCTTCTTTTATTTTGGTTCCGTAGTCGGACCTTGAGTGTACTCTGTATGATGGATGTTTATTTATGTATTGTGTGAAGTGGCATCGTAAGCCAACTATGTATCTCTTTCCTTATGTATTACATGGGTTTTGTGAAGATTAGCTCACTCGCGACATTGCTTTCTATGCGGTTATGCCTCAAAGTCGTGCTTCGACACGTGGGAGATATAGCCGCATCGAGGGCGTTACAAGTTGGTATCAGAGCCATCCCCGACTTAGGAGCCCCCTGCTTGATTGAATCGCTGACTTTGTTGAGTCTAGAAAAAATGTTTTGAGTCTTAGGATTATATATATCGGAGAGTAGGATTCTTTTTACTCCCCAGTCCCTTCGTCGCTCTGGTGAGGTCTCCTGACGTAGAAGTTTTGACTCTCCTCTCCTCAAATTTCACTAAATTTTTTTAGGATCACGTGGTATCTTAGAATCGTTCCGATGGTTTTGTGACGAGAACATTGTTCTTGGTGCCTCCTGACATTTAGGGGTTGTGGCAGTGTCCCGTGGAGTTGAGCTCCGAGGTGTTGTTGTCACAATTTTATCGTTGCAGTTCTGGAATACATGAGCTTTGCCGACATCGAAAATATCTTTTGTGAAGTTGTTGGTGAGATAACCCCGATAACCCAGTACTGGGGCGAGCTCGGGAGTATTGCCATGAATCGTATAATGGATGCTTTTCGAAGGTCGAGGTACACGATTTCCGAAGGTGTCTTGGTTATGTGTTGACGGATGGATACAACTGGATCTAGGTATTGTTAGTTTGGGTGATATATTTTGTGTCCCCTGTATCCCCAACACCAGATTGCATAACCGTAAAGTTTCGAATTTATAGGTGGGATTCAAGTAGCTCCTAGCATTTCTTCCCGCAGATATTTGGTTTGTGATTGGGTAATCCTTACCACTTATTTGTTCCAGTCGTACCTTGTTTTTTTTCATCAACCCTTAATCAAGTGGCTTCTCACCTTAATGGATGTGTGATGTTAGCTTTGGAATTCATTCGTTCATCCTTGTTCGAATGTTTATTGTGAAGACTATATGTTGCAATTTCTATCCGTTGATTCAACTTGTCTATCAAAGTGCTAACGGATGTCACCCTCTTCAGGATGGCTCCGCCAACGCGTCTGAATCTGGAATGCAATGATGGGAGTCAGTCGAACCCTCCACCTCCACCTCCGCCTCCGGAGGCATGGCAAGCTATCATGGCAGCCACCAATGCAAATGCTCAGATGATTTTGCAACTCTTGCAAGAGCGTACCCAAGTGCAAGGCAACCAAGGAAATCAAGGCCAAGGCAACAACCAACCGCACTTTGCTACCCTCAATCAGGTCCTCGCTAATCAGCCAAGTCTTTCGGGTTTACGTAGCCGAGGCCACAGACGCCGACGATTGGCTTGTGGACATCTGCAAACATTTTGAATGTAGCAATGTCGGACACGAGGACTTTGTCAAGTTTGCTTCATTTCAACTCAAGGACCAAGCTGCTGAGTGGTACCAACAATACAAAGATTCCAGAGGAGGTCGTGTCATTACCTGGGATGAGTTCCGCCGAGACTTCAAAGCTCACCACATTCCGAAAAGTGTTGTTGAGAGCAAGCGTGAGGAGTTCCATAATCTCAAGCAAGGCAACATGTCCTGTATCAATACAATATCCAGTTCAGAAACTCGCTCGCTTCGCTAAGCAAGACGTCCACGATGAAAAGAGTATGATCTATCAATTCGGAGGTGGCCTCGAGAGAAGATCTGCAATTAGCTCTCGTGCTTTTTGAGCCGTAAAAGTATGATGAATTCTACAACATGGCATTGAAGCAAGAAGCTGCCCAGCTCAAATGTGAGGCTTCTAAGAAGAGAATCAGGATGCAGATTCACCTTCTTCTTCCTCTCAAGTGGCAGCTAAGCAACAGGTTCTATCTTTCTCCTCCTCCGTCTGGCCACCTTATCGCCAGAAGAACTTCGGTGGTCGTGGATCTTCCCACCCGCCCAACCCAGGCTATCGTAACAAGTCAAATTCTCAAGCTCCAAGGTCAAATGCTCCTTATCACCGTCCGCTCTCGTGAGGTGACTTGCAACAAATGTCACAGAAGGTCACTATGCGAACAAGTGCTTCAACCAAAGGCGCCTTCCGCCTCCTCCTCCTTTGAGATCTTCCAAGCAATGCGTGGTCAAGCATAATCCCAAGTCTGCAAAGGTGAACATGATGAATGCAGCTCAAGCGGAGGAATCTCTTGATGTGATAATGGGTAATCTCTCGATTAATGATATTCCTACAAAAGTCTTATTTGATCTTTGGTGCATCGCATTGTTTCATCTCAAGACCTTTTGCATCTAAGCATGAGTTGGGTTATCAAGAATTGCCTAGTTCTTTATCAATTGTGTCCCTGTGTAAGCAAATGACAGCTTATAATTATGTCGCGGATGTTTCTATCTAGTTGTGCGACTATAGATTTCTGGCTAAACCAATTGTCCTTGGTGACTCGGATTTTGTTCTTATTCTCGGGTTGGACTGGCTTTCTCGGCAAAGCTCAGCTTGATTGTGCTGCCAGGAAATTCAATTGACTCACTCTTCTAATGATGTGATCATCTATGCCGCTTCGTGATGAAACCATTCGGTTGTTTTCTCTCAATGAGAAGGGCGAATTGGATGCTATCTCGCAGATTCCATAAGTTTGTGAGTACCAAGATGTCTTTCCGGAAGAGCTCCGGGTATGCCTCCTCATCGGCCGATTGAATTAAGTATCGATCTTGAGCCCGCATCGAACCCGCTTGCAAGCGTCCATACAAGCTTGGACCTAATGAGCTGAAGGAATTGAAGAAGCAACTCGATGAACAAGAGCGTCTGGTCCGATCGCATCGAGTTCATCTCCTTGGGGTTGTGGTGTTCTTTTGTCCAGAAAAAGGATGGCACGGACCGACCGTAAGGCCGATTACCGTCCATTGAATAAGAAGACTATCAAGAACAAGTATCCACTTCCCAACATCAATGAGCTTTTCGAGCAACTCAAAGGCGCTAAAGTGTTCTCCAAGCTTGACCTTCGTATGGGTTATCATCAGATTCGCATTCGTGAACAAGATATTCCCAAGACAGCATTCAAAACAAGCTTTGGTTCTTATGAATATACTGTCATGTCTTTCGGCCTTGTCAATGCTCCTCCAACTTTCTCTCGGATGATGAACTTCATCTTCAACCCCTACACCAATGAATTCGTCTTGGTCTATCTCGATGATATTTTGGTCTTCTCCAAGAATAAGAAGGATCATGCCAAACATTTGTGATTGGTGCTAGACAAGCTCAGAGAGCATCAATTCTATGCGAAGTTTTCCAAATGTGAATTTTGGCTTGATGAAGTTCTTTACCTTGGTCACATCATCTCCGCCAAGGGCATCGCTGTTAATCCCGAGAAGGTGTCTGCAGTTGTGAATTGGGAACCTCCTCAGAATGTCAAGCAGCTTCGCAGTTTTCTGGGTCTTGCAAGCTATTGCCGAAGATTTGTTGAGAACTTCTCTAAGATTGCAAAGCCTCTTTCCAACCTCCTCCAGAAGCATGTGAAGTATGTCCGTCTCCCCGAGTGTGACGTTGCTTTCAATACTCTCAAAGAGAAACTCACACAGCTCTGCCTTAACTCCTCCTGATGAATCCAAGCCATTCAAGTTTTCTGTGATGCTTCTCTTCAAGGTCTCGGTCTTTGTGTTAATGCAAGAGAAGAAAGTTTTGGCCTATACCTCTCACATTTGAAGCCCAACGAAAAGAACTACCCCACTCATGATCTTGAGTTGGCGGCAGTTATCCATGCATTAATAACATGGAGACATCTCTTGTTGGGAAGGAAAGTGGACTTATTCACCGATCACAAGAGCCTCAAGTATATCTTCACTCAACCCAACCTCAACCTCAGGCAGACTCGATGGGTCGAAATGATTCAAGAGTACAACCCAAGTATTGAATATACTCCGGGCAAGGCCAATGTGATTGCAGATGCTTTGAGCAGGAAGGCTTACTGCAACAACTTAATCCTCAAGCCCTTCCAACCGGATCTCTGTGAAGCTTTCCGCAAGCTGAATCTTCAAGTTGTTCCTCAAGGCTTTCTTGCCAACCTCATAGTCTCTCCTACTTTGGAAGACCAAATTCGTGAGGCTCAACTCCTGGATACCATGGTGAAAAAGGTGAAACGTGGTATCGACAAGGGCATTTCCAAATACAAGTGCTTCCACATTGATGACAAAGATACTCTTTTCTTCGAGGACCGGATTGTGGTTCCTAAGGGTGATCTACGTAAAGTCATTATGAACGAGGCACACAATTCGCTTCTATCCATTCATCCCGAAGTACGAAGATGTACCATGACCTCAAGCAGTCATATTGGTGGACTCGAATGAAGCGAGAAATTGCTCAATTCGTGAATGAGTGTGATGTCTGCAGAGGAGTGAAAGCAGAACACCAACGACCAGCTGGTCTCCTCCAACCTCTTGCTATTCCGTAATGGAAGTTTGATCATATCGAAATGGACTTCGTGGATCGGATTTCCTAAGTCCAAGCGTGGAAATGATGCTATCTTCGTTGTCATTGACAAGCTTACTAAAGTGGCTCATTTTCTTCCAATCAAAGAATCTATCACAGCAGCTCGGTTGGCGAGCTATACACATCCAGGATTTTCTCCTTGCACGGCATTCCACAAGTGATCTCTTCTGCACCGTGGCAGCATCTTCACCTCCAAGTTTTGGGATTCTTTTCAAGGCCATGGGCACCAACATCTGCTTTCAAGAGCTTTCCACCTCAAACAAGTGGCCAAGTCGAGCGAGTCAATCAAATCCTTGAAGATATGCTCGTGGCTTGTGTCATTTCCTTCGGTATGAAGTGGGAAGATTGTCTTCCATATGCCGAAGTTCTCCTACAACAACAGCTTCCAAGCGAGTTCGCAAGGCCCCATTCGAAATTCTCTATGGCGTAAAGTGTCGTACTCCTCTCAATTGGTCCGAGACAGGTGAACGCCAACTTCTTGGCAACGACTTGATCACGAAGCTGAAGAAATGTGCAAAGTCATTCGTGAGAATCTCAAAGCCGCATAATCGTGCTGTAAGAGCTATTATGATGACAAGCACCGAGATGTGGCTTTTGAAATCGGAGACCATGTCTACCTCGCGTCTCTCCAATGAAAGGCACTCGTCGCCTCCGGTATCAAAGGGAAGCTTGCCCCTAGATACGTGGGTCCTTTCAAGATCATTGGCAAAAGAGGCGATCTCGCCTATCAACTTGAGCTTCCTCCAACTTCGCAAACGTGCACGACGTGTTTCACGTGTCACAGCTTCGCAAGTGCTTCAAGACTCCTAAACGCACCATCAACTTCGAAGAAATTGACCTCCAAGAAGATCTCTCTTATCATGAGCACCCCGTTGCTATTCTTGAAGAAACCGAGCGCAAGACTCGCAACAAGTCAATCAAATTCCTGAAAGTGAAGTGGTCACACCATTCCGACCGAGAAGCCACCGGGAGCGCCGAGGATCACCTCTGTTCGAATATCCGGAGTTCTTTCAGTCCTAGATCTCGGGACGAGATCCTCTTGTAGTGGTGGAGTGTTGTAACACCCGGATGTAACTTTCCATATTTGTAACTCCAACTCTTGCCATTTTCGGCATTGTGATATGATATTCCCTCCGTGGTTGGGTTTTGTCTTTCATTTTTGCTTTTGTCCATGTCATGCATTTCATATCATGTCATCATGTGCATCGCATTCGCATACGTGTTCGCCTCATGATTCCGAGCATTTTCCCGTTGTCCGCTTTTGCAATCCCGCACTCCTATGTCCCCCTCTGGCCCCTTTTACATTTTTCCGTGAGCGGGTACTAAACTTTCTCGGAATGGACCGAGGTTTGTCAAGTGACCTTGGTACACCACCGGTAGACCACTGTCAAGTTTCGGGTCATTTGGAGCCTGCTTTGGTACTCCAACGGTTATCCGCATATCCGCAAAGGCCTCTTTTGAGTTGCAGCCCAACACCCCTCCAAAACAGCCCAATAACCCATCTAAGTCACTTCCATGCTCTCTGTCGTCGGATCACGATCGTGTGGGCGAAGACCGCACCTCATTTGGACACTCCTAGCTCCCTCTACCTACTAATATGCATCTTCCCCTCCAAATCCGGGCAAACCCTAGCAATCTTCCTCTCCGCCGCCGACACGTCCCGGCGAGCGGTTTCATCCGCCCGCCGCGCCCGGACGAATCGGGCCGCGCCACGTGGCGCCGCCGCACCAGCCCGCCGCCGGCCGCGAGCCCGCCCCAGGCCCTCGCCTTCGCTCCGGGCGCGCCCGCGCCCGCCGCGCGGTCCCGCGCCGCCTCGGCGCGGCCGCGCTTCGGCCCGCGCGGATCTCGCCCGCCGCCCGCCTCGCCGTGCCGCGCCAGCGGAACTCCATCGCCCGCCGCCTCGGCGCTTGACCTCCGGCCCTCCGACTCCGCCCGGCCCGTCCTTCCCCCCTTCGGCGGCCGCCCGGCGTCTCCGCTCCGGCCGCCGGATCCGCCGCCTCCGGCCGCCGCCCGGATGCGCCTCCGACTCCGGCAGCCTCGCTCCAGGCGGCGAACCTCGTAGTCCCGCGCCCGGATCGAGATCCGATCTGGTTGACCTCGTTCTCCCCCGCTTTTTTCAATACATATTCTCATTAAAATTGTTGCATGTTCATCGCATCACATCTTTGCACCCGTGGCTCCGTTTTGGGCGTATAGCATACCGAATTGTTCGTCACGAAGATTAGATCATTTCATCTCATTGCATAATTTTCATTTGAGCTCATATTGATGCCCGAAATGCTGTTAGATGAGGGCTATGTGATGTTAGTTTCAGATTCTTATCAGAACATGCACTTTTGTCATTTTTGCCATGTTGATGTGTGCATCCTATGAACTTGAGTCCTAAATGTGTTTTGTAATATGCCATGCCGTATTTACAGGGGTGTATGCCATGTATTTTTGTGATCTCTGTGGTGACTAGCACAAGCATGCAAACTAGGCTTCATGATGTTGCTGATTTCAGCCCCTGTTTTGCTGATATTTTTTATCCCATGTTAACTTGATGCTACAGAGAGATCCATGCATATTTTGAGATACTTCAGTAAGGATGTTTTGAACATATGGTTATGCTATATCCATCCATGCCTTTTTTGCAATTATGGAGTGCCATATCTTGAGTCAATCGAGCTCTACTTTTGCTATAAAATGTTTCCTGGCAGATTGTTTACATGTTATTCAATTTTGCCAAGGTTGTTGTAGTTGATCCGTATGCTATGATGTTGTTCTTGCCATGTAAAGCTTCTATGCCATGTCTTCTTGATGGATGTATGCTTAGTTTATCATGAAATGCTCTGTAGTGAGTGCATCGAGCTCTTAAACATGCCTACTTGTTATCTGTTTTTGTCATGCCCTGTTGCTGAATCTCTTAACAAAACTTGCTATGTTGACATGGGTGCTATTGCATTTTATGATCCCTTTTGGCTCATGGTCATTAAGGGACTTTTGTTTTATGATTTGAGTAGATTCATTCCATGCCTTGTTTTGCTATTATAAGTTCCTGTAGCATGCTGTTTGCTTGCTCTGAACATTGCTTCCTGATGCTGATTCTGCCATGTTCAGTATTTTCACCAAGTCTGTGAAGCTGATATATTTTGCACTTTTGCCATGCTTGTTTGGACCTGTTATGGTGTGATTTAGCCGTAGCTCAGTGTTCAGCTTTTGTCAAGAATCTTGAGTAGATCACTGACATATGCTTTGTTGGTACGTTTGGATGGAGTAGCTTAATTTATTGTTGCTTGCTATATGGTATCATGCTGTTAATGGCAGATTTGTGTCATTCTTGTTTTGCTTGTCATTTGCAAACCGTGCATCCGATTCCGGCGATCTTTATATCGATTTCAACCGAAATCGTCTCACCTTTCCAGCGGCATACTTGGTTTGCCAAGTTGATGCCTGGTTCATCATTTTCCTTCCGGAGCACGTATATGCATTGCATCTCACATCTCGCATATCATGCCATGTTTTGCATCATGTGGTTTGTGCATCGCCCGTGATTTATTGTGGTTCCATTGTTTGTGTTCTTGTTTGGGTAGAGCCGGGAGACGAGTACGTGAACGAGGAACCTGTTGAGAACGCTTACGAGGATCAAGCTTTCGACAACTCTGAGAACTTTGCAGGCAAGATGACCATACCCTCGAAATCACTTCTATCTTTGCTTGCTAGATGCTCACTCTTTTGATATGCCTATGCTACGATGCCTATCACTTGCTTATCATGCCTCCCATATTGCCATGTCAAACCCCTAACCATCCTTTCCTAGCAAACCGTTGTTTGGCTATGTTACCGCTTTGCTCAAATTTCCTCTTATAAGCGTTGCTAGTTGCGGTGAAGTTGAAGTTTGTTCCTTGTTGGAACATGGAGATGTTGTTCCTTGTTGGAACATGTTTACTTGTTGGGGATATCACAATATATCTGCTATAATTAATGCATCTATATACTTGGTTAAGGGTGGAAGGCTCGGCCTTATGCAGTGTTTTGTTCCACTCTTGCCACCCTAGTTTCCGTCATACCGTGTTATGTTCCTTGATTTCGCGTTCCTTACGGTTGGGTGATTTATGGGACCCCTGACAGTTCGCTTTGAATAAGACTCCTCCAAAGAAGGCCCAACATTGGTTTTACCATTTGCCACCTAAGCGTTTTCCCCGGGTTTTCGCGAGCCCGAGGGTCATCTTTATTTTAACCCCGGACAAGTGCTCCTTCGAAAGGTGCTGGCGAACCGAAGCCGCTCAAGGGGACACCTCGGGAAATTCGAGGCCGGGTTTTACTGCAGAGCCTGTCTCATCCGGATGTGCCCCGAGAACGAGATATGTGCAGCTCCTATCGGGATTTGTCGGCACAATCGGGTGGCTTTGCTTGGTCTTGTTTTATTGTCGTCGAAATGTCTTGTAGTCCGGGATTCCGAGATCGATCGGGTCTTCCAGAGAAGGAATATCCTTCGTTGACCGTGAGAGCTTATAATGGGCTAAGTTGGGACACCCCTGCAGGGTATTATCTTTCGAAAGCCGTGCCCGCGGTTATGAGGCAGATGGGAATTTTGTTAATGTCCGGTTGTAGAAAACCCGAAGTTGATCTTAATTAATACACATCAACCGCGTGTGTAACCGTGGACGGTCTCTTCTCGTGAGTCCGGGAAGTGAACACGGTGTTGGAGTTATGTTTGACGTAAGTAGTTCAGATCCCTTCTTGATTGCTACTAGCTTCACGACCGCGCCTTGCTTCTCTTCTCGCTCTCTTTTATGTAATGTAGCCACCATATATGCTAGTCGCTTGCTGCAGCTCCACCTCACAACTCTGTCCTTCCTTTAAGCTTAAATAGTCTTGATCTCGCGGGTGTGAGATTGCTGAGTCCCCGTGACTCACAGATTCTACCAAAACAGTTGCAGGTGCCGACGATGCCGGTCTGAGTATGACGCAACCGAGCTCAAGTGGGAGTTCGACGAGGAACGTGGTCACATTACTGTGTCTTTTCCTGATGATCGATAGTGGAGCCAGCTTGGGACGATCGGGGATCCGTGTAGCATTTGGGGTAGTCTTCTTTTATTTTGGTTCCGTAGTCGGACCTTGAGTGTACTGTATGATGGATGTTTATTTATGTATTGTGTGAAGTGGCGATCGTAAGCCAACTATGTATCTCTTTCCTTATGTATTACATGGGTTGTGTGAAGATTACCTCACTTGCGACATTGCTTTCAATGCGGTTATGCCTCTAAGTCGTGCTTCGACACGTGGGAGATATAGCCGCATCGAGGGCGTTACACATCATCACGCCGTCGTCCTGCTGCTGGAGCCTTCTTCCTCAACCTCTCCTTCCCCCTTGCTGGATCAAGAAGGAGGAGACGCCGTCTGCCTGCACGCGTGTGTTGAACGCGGGTGCTGTCCGCTCGGCACTTGGTCATCGGTGATTTGAATCACGGCGAGTACGACTCCATCATCACCGCTCCCTTGAACGCTTCGCACGCGATCTACAAGTGGTATGTAGATGCAATCTCTCTCCCATGACTCGTTGCTTAGATGAACTCATAGATGGATCTTGGTGAAACCGTAGGAAATTTTTTAATTTTCGCAACGTTCCCAACAAAGGGCATCATGAGCCATGTTTATGCGTAGTTCTCTATTCCACGAGTAGAGCACAATTTTGTTGTGGGCGTAGATCTTGTCAACTTGCTTGCCGCTACTAGTCTTTTCTTGCTTCAGCGGTATTGTGGGATGAAGCGGCCCGGACCGACCTTACACGTACGCTTACGTGAGATAGGTTCCACCGACTGACATGCACTAGTTGCATAAGGTGGCTAGCGGGTGTCTGTCTCTCCTACTTTAGTTGGAGCGGATTAGATGAAAAGGGTCCTTATGAAGGGTAAATAGAAGTTGACAAAATCACGTTGTGGTTATTCTTAGGTAAGAAAACGTTATTGCTAGAACCCAATTGCAGCCACGTAAAAGATGCAACAACAATTATAGGACGACTAACTTGTTTTTGCGGCAATTGTCATGTGATGTGATATGACCGGAAGTTGTGATGAATGATGAATGATATATTGTGATGTATGAGATCATGTTCTTGTAATAGGAATCACAACTTGCATGTCGATGAGTATGACAACCGGCAGGAGCCATAGGAGTTGTCTTTATTTTTGTATGATCTGCGTGTCATTGAAGAACGCCATGTAAATTACTTTACTTTATTGCTAAACGCGTTAGCCATAGAAGTAGAAGTAGTCGTTGGCGTGACAACTTCATGAAGACACGATGATGGAGATCATGATGATGGAGATCATGGTGTCATGCCGGTGACGAAGATGATCGTGGAGCCCCGAAGATGGAGATCGAAGGAGCTATATGATATTGGCCATATCATGTCACTACTTTATATAATTGCATGTGATGTTTATTATGTTTATGCATCTTGTTTACTTAGAACGACGGTAGTAAATAAGATGACCCCTTAGAATAATTTCAAGAAAGTGTTCCCCTAAGCATGCACCGTTGCTAAAGTTCGTCGTTTCAAGCACCACGTGATGATCGGGTGTGATAGATCCTTACGCTCACATACAACGGTGTAAGACAGTTTTACACATGCATAAACACTTAGGGTTAACTTGATTTAGCCTAGCATGTACAGACATGGCCTCGGAACACAAGAGACCGAAAGGTCGAACATGAGTCGTATGGAAGATACGATCAACATGGAGATGTTCACCGATGATGACTAGTCCGTCTCACGTGATGATAGGACACGACCTAGTCGACTCGGATCGTGTAACACTTAGATGACTAGGGGGATGTCAATCTGAGTGGGAGTTCATCAAATATTTGATTAGATGAACTTAATTATCATGAACTTAGTCTAAAGTCTTTGCAAAATATGTCTTGTAGATCAAATGGCCAACGCTCATGTCAACATGAACTTCAACGCGTTCTAGAGAAAACCAAGTTGAAAGATGATGGCAGCAACTATTCGGATCGGGTCCTAACCTGAGGATCATCCTCATAGCAGCCAAGAAAGATTATGTCGTAGAAGCACCGCTAGGTGAAGCACCCATCCCAGAGAACCAAGACGTTATGAACGCTTGGCAATCACGTGCTGATGATTACTCCCTCGTTCAGTGCGGCATGCTTTACAGCTTAGAACAGGGGCTCCAAAAGCGTTTTGAGCGACACGGAGCATATGAGATGTTCGAGAAGCTGAAAATGGTTTTTCAAGCTCATGCCCGGGTCAAGAGATATGAAGTCTCCGACAAGTTCTATAGTTGTAAGATGGAGGAAAACAGTTCTATCAGTGAGCACATACTCAAAATGTCTGGGTTGCACAACCGCCTGTCCCAACTAGACATTAACCTCCCGGACGAGGCGGTCATTGACAGAATCCTTCACTCGCTCCCACCAAGCTACAAGAGCTTTGTGATGAACTACAATATGCAGGGGATGGTGAAGACCATTCTTGAAGTATTCTCAATCTTTGAAGTCGTGAGAGGTTGAAATCAAGAAAGAACATCAAGTGTTGATGGTTAATAAAACCACTAAGTTCAAGAAGGGCAAGGGTAAGAAGAACTTCAAGAAGGACGGCAAGGATGTTGCCGCCTCGATAAGCAAGTTCTTTGGGAAGAAGTCAAAGAATGGACCCAAGCCACGAGACGGAGTGCTTTTATTGCAAAGGGAAGGGTCACTGGAAGCGGAACTGCCCCAAATACTTAGCGGACAAGAAGGCCGGCAACACTAAAGGTATATGTGATATACATGTAATAGATGTGTACCTTACCAGTACTCGTAGTAACTCCTGGGTATTTGATACCGGTGCCGTTGCTCACATTTGTAACTCACAGCAGGAGCTGCGGAACAAGCGGAGACTGGCAAAGGATGAGGTGACGATGGACGTCGGGAATGGTTCCAAAGTCGATGTGATCGCCGTCGGCACGCTACCTCTACATTTACCTACGGGATTAGTTTTAAACCTCAATAATTTTTATTTAGTGCCAAGTTTGAGCATGAACATTGTATCTGGATCTCGTTTGATGCGAGATGGCTACTCATTTAAATCCGAGAATAATGGTTGTTCTATTTATATGAGAGATATGTTTTATGGTCATGCCCCGATGGTCAATGGTTTATTCTTAATGAATCTCGAACGTAATGTTACACATATCCATAGTGTGAATACCAAAAGATGTAAAGTTGATAACGATAGTCCCACATACTTGTGGCATTGCCGCCTTGGTCACATTGGTGTCAAGCGCATGAAGAAGCTCCATGCTGATGGACTTTTAGAGTCTCTCGATTATGAATCATTTGACACATGCGAACCATGCCTCATGGGCAAATGACCAAGACTCCGTTCTCCTGAACAATGGAGTGAGCAACCAACTTATTGGAAATCATACATCTTGATGTGTGTGGTCCAATGAGCGTTGAGGCTCATGGAGGATATCGTTATGTTCTCACTCACCGATGAGTTGAGTAGATATGGGTATGTCTACTTGATGAAACACAAGTCTGAGACCTTTGAAAAGTTCAAGGAATTTCAGAATGAGGTAGAGAATCAACGTGACCGAAAGATAAAATTCTTACGATCGGATCGTGGAGGAGAATATTTAAGTCACGAATTTGGTACACACTTAAGAAAATATGGAATCATTTCACAACTCACGCCTTGGAACACCTCAACAGAACGGTGTGTCCGAACGTCGTAATCGCACTCTATTGGATATGAAAGTGCGATCTATGATGTCTCTACCGATTTACCGCTATCATTTTGGGGATACGCTCTAGAGACAACTACATTCACTTTAAATAGGGCACCGTCTAAATCCGTGGAGATGACACCGTATGAATTATGGTTTGGGAAGAAACCTAAGCTGTCGTTTCTAAAAGTTTGGGGATGCGATGCTTATGTCAAGAAGCTACAACCTGAAAAGCTTGAACCCAAGTCGGAAAAATGCGTCTTCATAGGATACCCTAAGGAAACCATTGGGTACACCTTCTACCATAGATCCGAAGGCAATATCTTTGTTGCCAAGAACGGATCCTTTCTTGAAAAAGAGTTTCTCTCGAAAGGAGTAAGTGGGAGGAAAGTAGAACTCGATGAAGTACTACCTCTTGAACCGGAAAGTAGTGCAGCTCAGAAAATGTTTACGTGGTGCCTACACCGACCGGAGAGGAAATTAATGATGATGATCAAGGTACTTGAGATCAAGTTGCTCTTGAACTTCAGAGGTCCACAAGGACACGTTCCACACCAGAGTGGTATGGCAACCCTGTCACGGAAATCATGTTGTTGGACAACGGTGAACCTTCGAACTATGAAGAAGCGATGGCGGGCCCAGATTCCAACAAATGGCTTGAAGCCATGCAATCCGAGATAGGATCCATGTATGAAAACAAAGTATGGACTTTGACAGACTTGCCCGATGATCGGCGAGCGATAGAAAACAAATGGATCTTTAAGAAGAAGACGGACGCGGATGGTAATGTCACCATCTATAAAGATCGACTTGTTGCTAAGGGTTATCGGCAAGTTCAAGGGATTGACTACGATGAGACTTTCTCTCCCGTAGCTTAAGCTTAAGTCCGTCCGAATCATGTTAGCAATTGCCGCATACTATGATTATGAGATATGGCAAATGGACGTCAAAATGGCATTCCTTAACGGCCATCTTAAGGAAGAACTGTATATGATGCAGCTAGAAGGTTTTGTCGACCCTAAGAACGCTAACAAGGTGTGCAAGCTCCAGCGATCCATTTATGGGCTGGTGCAAGCATCTCGGAGTTGGAACATTCGTTTTGCTGAGATGATCAAAGCGTTTGGGTTTATGCAGGCTTATGGAGAAGCCTGCGTTTACAGGAAAGTGAGTGGGAGCTCTGTAGCATTTCTCATATTATATGTAGATGACATACTTTTGATGGGAAATGATATAGAACTCTTGGACAACATTAAGGCCTCGCTTGAATAAAAGTTTTTCAATGAAGGACCTTGGAGAAGCTGCTTACATATTAGGCATCAAGATCTATAGGGATAGATCGAGACGCCTCATAGGTCTTTCACAAAGCACATACCTTGATAAGATTTTGAAGAAGTTCAAAATGGATCAGTCCAAGAAAGGGTTCTTACCTGTCTTTGCAAGGTGTGAGATTGAGCTCGGCTCAATGCCCGACCACGGCAAAAGATAAAGAAGAGATGAGTGTCATCCCCTATGCCTCAAATGCATAGGATCTATTATGTATGCCATGCTGTGTACCATACCGGACGTAAACCTTGCCGTAAGTTTGGTAGGTAGGTACCAAAGTAATCCCGGCAAGGAACACTGGACATCGGTCAAGAATATCCTGAAGTACCTGAAAAGGACGAAGGACATGTTTCTCGTTTATGGAGGTGACGAAGAGCTCGTCAGAAGGGTTACGCCGACGCTTAGCTTCGACACGATCTGGATGACTCTAAGTCACAAACCGGATACGTGTATATGTTGAATGGTGGAGCAGAAGCTGGTGCAGCTGCAAGCGAAGCGTCGTGGCGGGATCTACATGTGAAGCGGAGTACATGGCAGCCTCGGAGGCAGCACATGAAGCAATTTGGGTGAAGGAGTTCATCACCGACCTAGGAGTCATACCCAATGCGTCGGGGCCGATCAAACTCTTTTTTGACAACACTGGAGCTATTGCCCTTGCCAAGGAGCCCAGGTTTCACAAGAAGACCAGGCACATCAAGCATCGTTTCAACTCCATCCGTGAAAATGTTCAAGATGGAGACATAGATATTTGCAAAGTACATACGAATCTGAATGTCGCAGATCCGCTGACTAAACCTCTTCATGAGAAAAACATGATCAACACCGTAACTCTATGGGTGTTCGATTCATCACAATGTAACTAGATTATTGACTCTAGTGCAAGTGGGAGACTGTTGGAAATATGCCCTAGAGGCAATAATAAAAGGATTATTATTATATTTCCTTGTTCATGATAATTGTCTTTTATTCATGCTATAATTGTATTATCCGGAAATCGTAATACACGTGTGAATACATAGAACACAATACGTCCCTAGTAAGCCTCTAATTGACTAGCTCGTTGGTCAACAGATAGTCATGGTTTCTGACTATGGACATTAGATGTCGCTTGACAACGGGATCACATCATTAGGAGAATGATGTGATGGACAAGACCCAATCCTAAGCATAGCACAAGATCGTGTAGTTCGTTTTGCTAGAGCTTTTCCAATGTCAAGTATATCTTCCTTAGACCATGAGATCGTGTAACTCCCGGATACCGTAGGAGTGCTTTGGGTATACCAAACGTCACAACGTAACTGGGTGGCTATAAAGGTGCACTACAGGTATCTCCGAAAGTGTCTGTTGGGTTGACACGGATCGAGATCGATTTGTCACTCCGTGACACGGAGAGGTATCATGGGCCCACTCGGTAGTGCATCATCATATTGAGCTCAAAGTGACCAAGTGACTGTTCACGGGATCATGCTTTACGGTATGAGTAAAGTGACTTGCCGTTAACGAGATTGAACTATGTTTTGGGATTCCGACGATCGAATCTAGGGCAAGTAACATACCGCCGTCGACAAAGGGAATAGTATATGTGGTTGCTTGAATCCTCGACATCGTGGTTGATCCGATGAGATCATCGAGGAGTATGTGGGAGCCAACATGGGTATCCAGATCCCGCTATTGGTTATTGACCGAGAGTCGCCTCGGTCATGTTCAAGATGTCTCCCGAACCCGTAGGTTCTACACACTTAAGGTTCGGTGACGCTGGGGTTATTAGGAAGACTTGTATGTGATTACCGAATGTTGTTCGGAGTCTCGGATGAGATCCCGGACATCACGAGGAGTTCCGGAATGGTCCGGAGGTGAAGATTTATATATGGGAAGTTGTCATACGGACACCGGAAAGTTTCGGGGGCATATCGGTATTGTACCGGGGCCACCGGAGAGGTTCCGGGGGTCCACCGGGAGGGGCCACCCCTCTCGGAGGGACTCATGGGCCGCAAGGGGCAGGGAACCAGGCCCTGGAGGGCTGGGAGCGCGCCCCCCTTGGGCCCATGCGCCTAGGGTTGGGGGGGGGAACCCTAGTGGGGGCGCCCCCCTTTGCTTGGGGGGCAAGCCCCCTCCTCAGCCGCCGCCCCTCTAGATCTCATCTAGAGGGGCCGCCTTCCCCTTCCCTATAAATAGAGGGGCGAGGGAGGCTGAACACCTGATCCAAGGCGCAGCCCTCCTCCCCAACACCTCTCCTCCTCCGCTGAGTGCTTGGCGAAGCCTCGCCGAGATCGCCTCTCCACCATCATCACGCCGTCGTCTTCTGCTGGAGCCTTCTTCCTCAACCTCTCCTTCCCCTTGCTGGATCAAGAAGGAGGAGACGCCGTCTGCTCCGTTCCGTACGTGTGTTGAACGCGGAGGTGCTGTCCTTCGGCACTTGGTCATCGGTGATTTGAATCACGGCGAGTACGACTCCATCATCACCGTTCCCTTGAACGCTTCCGCACACGATCTAAAAATGGTATGTAGACGCAATATCTCTCCCATGAATCGATGCTTAGATGAACTCATAGATGGATCTTGGTGAAACCGTAGGAAAATTTTTAATTTACTGCAACGTTCCCCAACAGCGTCTACTCGCGCCGCCGCCGCTCCAAGCCGCCGCCGCCCGCGCCCTCCTGTTGCGATCCGTCGCCGCTGTTGCACTTCTCCACGCGCTGCCACCCGCAATCCCATCGCGCCAGCCGCCAACTGCAGCCGCCCCGTCCCGAGCCGAGCTGCTGCTGCCTCCCGCCCGATCCGTGCATCCCGATCCGAGCCGCTGCTCGCCAGCACGCCGCTTGAAGAGGCCACTGCCGCTTGAAGAGGCCATGAGGACCTGCTCCATCCATCCTACCATTGACGCTACTGCAAGCTTTGAGCGGCCTTTGGTATTGGCCACGCTTTAGAGCCCGCCAAACCTGGTTGCTTTGGTGGTCGTCGTAGCCGCGCTTCAAGATTTGAGCGGCTGCTAGTGCTACTGTTATCCACTGCCAATTGTTGACCACGCCGCCCGCCTGCCGCTTCGTTCTCCGCTGCATCGCTCGCCCGCATATACCAGCCGCATCGCCGAGCTGCTCGCAGCCGCATCACCCGCGCCCGCTCGCCACATCGTCCGAGCCGCCCGATGGCATCCACTGGCCCATCCGCCGCCGCCTCTACTGTCGGCACGGCGTCCTCTGGCAGCTCCGCCGCTGCCGCTGGCGCTCTCCGGCGATCCGCTCTGAGCCGCTGCGCCCCGCCGCCCGGCGTCTATGGCGCGACCCCGTCACCGCCAGCGCTCTCCGACCAGTCCGCCGTCGCCCCGCCGCCGGCGCCGCCTCTTCCCATCGACCCCTTGCTATTGCGCGGGGCGTTTGACGCGCCCGCTCCCACGCACGGGAATCCTACATACAGGGCTCCGCCCGTGTACGGGTCTACCGGGTACTGGTGGGGGTCGTCGGCCAAGAAGCGATCGCGGCTGACGGGCGCCCAGACTGAAAGCATCTGTCGATGGGCGGCCAGGTTTCTCCAGCGGGCCATCCGGCCTACCCGGCACCGCAGTCGCAGTCGGGGCTACTACCCATACCGTATGGAGAGTACCCACCGCCGCAACCGAGCGGCGGCTACGGCCTCCCCATGGCGTCTCCGTCCACCTCGCCGGCCCTACTGCCGGCGCCCTGGGACCCGATGCTCCTCCCCGCACTGCATGCTGCTCCTACGCCGAATAACTACACTGGAGGTGGTGATTGGTACATGGACACCGGTGCTACGGCTCACATGTTTGCTCATCGTGGTAACCTTGTCTCTTTCACTCCTGTCTCCACCGACGGCCGCATCATTGTCGGCGACGGTTCCACACTTCCTATCACACACATTGGGCACACTTCTTTTCCTTCTAGTTCTACTCCATTATCTTTGTCTAACATACTTGTGTCACCTCATCTTATTAAGAATCTCATTTCTGTTTGTTGTTTCACTCGTGAAGATCCTGTTACCGTTAAATTTGACGAGCTTGGTTTTTGTGTCAAAGACACTCGAGCCAGGATGGTACTTCACCGATG
Organism: Aegilops bicornis; assembly: GCA_021605145.1. Lineage (NCBI taxonomy): Eukaryota > Viridiplantae > Streptophyta > Magnoliopsida > Poales > Poaceae > Aegilops > Aegilops bicornis. Next base: position 703,408,723 of record CM038670.1, read on the forward strand.
TGACAGCCCCGACCAGCTCTATCCGATGCACTCGCCTTCATCCACCATCACCGCACCGGTTGCTCTCTCCGCTGGAGTCGATCTCTGGCACGCTCGCTTGGGTCATCTCAGCCCTGTCACACTTCGTCATATTCTTAGGAGTTTCAGTTTCAGTTGCAATAAATTTGAGGATCACACTTGTCATGTATGTCGAGTCGGCAAACATGTTCGTCTGCCGTTTAATAATTCCACCACCATTTCTTATTTTCCTTCTCATTTGATTCATAGCGATGTGTGGACTTCTCTGGTTCCCAATAACTCGGGCTATTTATATTATCTGGTTATTCTTGATGATTATTCTCATTATGTGTGGACTTTTCCTTTGCGTAGAAAGTCGGATGCACTCTCTACATTGACAGCGTTTTACTCCTATGTTTGCACGCAATTTGGGCGTCCCATCCTTGCACTTCAGACGGACAATGGAAAAGAGTTCGACAACCTTGCTTCCAGCACCTTTTTGTCGCATCACGGTACAGTTTTCCGCCTCACATGCCCGTACACTTTGCAGCAGAACGGTCATGCCTAACGCATCCTTCGCACTCTGAATGACTATGTTCGCACGCTCCTATTTCATGCCAACGTGCCGCCTCGTTTCTGGCCAGACGATCTCACCGTTGCATCACGTCTTCTTAACATTAGACCCTGCCGCCCATGGTGGAACTACGCACCTCACCATCTTCTCTTTTGTACGCCCCCGTCTTATGACGACTTGCATATTTTTGGGTGCCTTTGCTATCCTAGCACTGCCGACATTGCTTCTCACAAGCTTGCACCTCGATATGTCGCTTGCATCTTCATCAGCTACCCCTCTAACTCCAAGAGACATCGGTGCTATGATCCCGTCTCCCACCGTGTGTTCACTTCTCGGCACGTTTACTTTGATGAGCCTGTGTTTCCGTTTCACCAGGCACCCCCGGCTGTTCCTCCCGCCACCGGTGATGCGGGCTCCTCGACGCCTATCCCAGGGCGCTCGCGCGCCTCTCTTGGCCCGCCCCTGGCTTTGAGGTACGCACCCCCCGCATGCGGCGCCTCCTACAGCCACGGCGCTGGCGCCCCCGGTGCCCCTGTCGTTGGCACCAGCGGCCCCCACGGCGCCCGCGGCCACTGTGGCTCCCCCGGTGCCCCCGACGTTGGCGCCCGCGGCCCCCTTGGCGCCTGTGGCCGGTCCGGTCACCCGCGCATGTGCGGGTGTTTTTCGCCCGAGCTCGCGCTACGCCTCGGATGACTACGTCCATGCGACGTCCACCTCTGAGCCGTTGCCGTTGCCGTCCTCCGTTCGAGCCGCACTTCGTGACCCGCTCTGGATGGCTGTGATGCAAGAGGAGTTTGACACCCTGTTGCGCAACCATACGTGGCAGCTTGTTCCCCGTCCCCGGCGCGCCAACGTGATTACTGGGAAGTGGGTCTTTAAACACAAGCTCCATCCTGATGGTACCCTTGGTCACTACAAAGCGCGCTGGGTCGTTCGTGGCTTCCGACAGTGTGCTGGCATCGACTTCACCGACACCTTCGCTCTGGTCGTCAAGCCCGGCACGATACACACGGTTCTCCACCTTGCGGTCTCCCGTGCTTGGGCGGTTGTAACACCGCCAGTGTCATGTTGCAGTAACCCTCTATGATTAAGCTAATCATTTTTCCAAACAGTGCTTAATCACCTTTGTTCAAATATCCCATTTGAAATTCCATCAAATTCAAGTGAAGTTTGAAGTTGCTCAAAAGTTGCTGGAAAAATGTTCATCATTTGTCAAAAATTCTATAACAATTATTTGTTAAGGAACACAACATCACTTTTGTGCAAAGATGAGCATTAGCAATTTTAACAGCATCAACTCAGCATTTTTAAATGCTATCCTATTTATGAAAAATACCAAATGAATTCTTCTGGTCTCCAAAATATTTGTGGCACTGTCTAAGATCACTAGGGAATAAAAGGGGCAAATCCCATATTTTTCCTAAGTAAATAGCATGCCCAATATTTTCTTACCCATCTCTGTTATTAAATAAAAAAATACAGAAAGCAAAGAAGGAGAAAAAGGAGAAGAGAGAAAAAGCCCCTGCCCCACTGGGTCAAACGGCCCAGCTGGCCATCCGCCCACCCTATCCAGCCCACTCGCCCTCCCGTGTTGTCTTCCCCTCTCTCTTGTTCGATCGACCTGCGCGAGTGGTCGTCGACGAGGGGATAAGGATCCCCTCCCTCCCGTCGCCTCGATCCTCTCTTCCCACCCCCACTTGCGCCTCTCCTTCCCTAGATCCGCCTCTCCCTCTCCCTCTCCTTCGTTCTGGAGAGGAGGCTGACGCGGTCGCCGCCGTGCCTCGCCCGTCCTTGCGGCCACCGAGCCTCGTTCGCCTCGCCATCGTGCCCATCGTCTGCGTCATCGTTGTCCACTTTGTCTCCGTTCACGAACGCGAGCTGGGAGCCGCTGCAAGGGAGAATCGAGCCGCCCCCTTTGCTTCGATCTCCGGCGCTTCTGCAACGAGCGTCGCCCTTCGGCTGCTACTAAGCCCTCACCGAGCCTTTCTGGAGCTCCTCGGTGAGCACCCGCGTCGATCCCCTCTTTTCCCTGCCCCTCTCCTTGCTTGTAGCCGTCGTTTTTGTGAAAACCGTACCTGCCGCGCCGTAGTCGTGCTCGCCGCCATAGCCACTGCTGTCGCAGCTCGACTCCGGCTCGCTACCGAGCTCGTGGAGCTCCAAGGAGTCCAGCGAGCCCCTGCGCGCCTCCTCCTGCCGTTGCCGCTGCGCCGCCCGCATGCACCGCCTTCCCACAGCCGCCTGGTCTCGCGCTCCCGCCACAGCCGCTCCCTGCCGTTCCCGGGTGCCGCTGCTGCTGCTTGCCGCTGAACTTCGCTGGCCGCTCTTTGCTAAGCGCGCCACGTTGCTGATCTTTGCTCGCCCGTGGTGCCGACCGCCGGTGCCCCCGCCGCTACAACGCGCCCCCAGAGCTACCACCGCCACCTAACGGCGCAACATCAAACAACCGTTCGGACGGACCTTGCCGCGCCCCTCCCCGTGCCCCGTCGCGCGATCCCGACGAGGTCCCGAACGCCACCACCACCTCCACTCGTCGCCGGTGCCGTTTCTGGCTGCTCCAGCTTCGGCCGGCCTCACCACGAGACGCGGCGGGCTCTCCTGGTTCGAACGTGGCCGCCCGCGCCCGTGTTGGCCCCCTGTAGGCGAATCCCGGCCGTCTCCGGCGTCGTGCCGCTGTGGGAGAGGTCGCCGGAGCCTTCTCCGGCCGACGTACGGCGTGGCGGTCGGGGCCACTCCGTCTCGCCTCGTGTCCCACAGGGGCCCCGTTGGTAGGTCCGATCAGCGTCTTGGCTGGCAGACCGGTGCCATTAACGTGCGGTCCCCACCGCATAATTAGTTTAACTAAAACGTTTATATAATTAAAATTAATTATTTAGTTAAATGAGTCACTGACAGGTGGGGTCCAGTAGTTAATTAACTCTGTTTAGTTAAAATAAAACTCTACTAGCCCCTCTGTCTATGACAGGGACCCATCGTCGATTTGACGGTCGGTAGTCTGTTCATTGATGTCATGTCGACGCTTTTTTCCATTTACATTAATTTAAATAATTTCTAGAAATGCTTTAATCTTTGAAAATTCGTAGAAAATAAACCATAACTCGGATGAAAATGTTTTCTACATGAAAGTTGCTCAGAACGAAGAGATGAATCTGAATTCTCGGTCTGTTTACCTGTCAGCTGCCTCTAACTATATGAACATGGAACATTCCCCCTCCGGTCATCTGTCTGACACAGGTCCGGAACCGGAATCGTTCCTGCTGAATTCCCCTTCACCTTTATCGTGTAGCCATACGTTAGGTCACACCCGACACAACATATTGCCATGTTATGCTTTGTGATGCTATGTTTGCTTTATATTTATTGTTTCTTCCCCCTCTTCTCTTTGGTAGACCCCGAGACCGATGTCGCCCCTGTGATCGACTACGTTGACAACGACACTTCTTCCTTTTCAGCAGAGCTTCTAGGCAAGACCCCCTTTGATCATCCCGATATCGCCCATTTCCTTTCATTCATGCTTGCATTAGATTTTGCTACTGTAATTGTTTGCTCCCATTCTGATGCATAGCCTGCTTTTGTAACCTGCTTATTGTTACCTACCTGCTTATCCTAAACTGCTTAGTATAGGTTGGTTAGTGATCTATCAATGACCCCCACCTTGTCCTTGTTGCCCCTGCTTCATCATCGAAGACCCGATCAACAGGATCGAAGACCAGGCCCCAACACCGCACATCACTTTCCCCTTAGTTGCTCGACACTAATGGGTTACTATCGAGTGCCGAGGGTGAGACCTCATCAACACTTCTGATGTTAACCCTGTAGTGTAGTTATTTGGTCATGGTCATCGAGGGTGATTCCGCCTTAACCACTTCCGATTCGACTCTGTCATGTAACCCCTCAAGTGTGAACCTCGAGGGTGGATCCTCCTACGTTCACCTTGATGATTACATCGAGTGGAATCCGTCAAGGGTGATTCCTCAGGTTTTCCCCTTGGTGTTAGACACACGGTTACTATGGTTACTACGACTTTACACTGAACCCTGTTACTAAAGACAGGTCGGCCCTGAGAGGTACCCGCGCGAGCATATTTGCGAGTGATGAGGAGTCGGGTTGACCTGGAGGGTGCCCGCGAGATAATTACGAGGTGTGGCCGGGTATTCTTAGCCCTTGCCGCAAGTCCTCGAGACGGGGCGACGGGGTCACATCTTTCGTGAGTCTCTGCTTGTTACCGCACATTCCTAATCCACAACCCGAGGGGCCTCTGGCCTGATAGCACTAACCATCACGTGGGCATAGTATGGGCGTTCTGCTTCATATGCATCAGCCGAAGCTTAATAGACGTCAGCGACTGAGCGGCACGCGCTGGGTTGGACTTGTAAGCACCTGCCTTTTTGAAGGAGGTAGCTAGGTCTGCTCACCGGCCGCGTTCGCAACATGCAGGAGTTCCCGGGGCGATGGCCCATGACCCCTGGGGGCATAGGTTTAGTCCGGCATGCTGACCTCTTTATTAAGCCTAGGTCTGGTTGCGGCGTATTGTTTGGCGAGGCCGGGCATGACCCAGGAAAGTGTGTCTGGCCGAAGTTAATCGAGCGTGATGGGTAAGTTGGTGCTCCCCTGCAGGGAAGAAAACATCTATCGATAGTCTGTCCTACGGTAACGGACACTTGAAGTTGTATCCCGATCGATACAACTAGAACTGGATACTTGAGGTGATAACTGGATAGTATGGCTCTGGGATTGGTTTCTCGCAGGGAGTCGAGAAAGGATCTCTGGCCGAGGTTGATAACACTACTACTACTTTACTTTATGCTACTCTTATCTCTTCTGATGCTGCAAGATGCTTGGAGCTGCTTGAAGATGCTAGTCTTTGATAGGCTAGGCTTTTCCCTCCTCTTCTGGCATTCCGTAGTTCAGTCCACATATACATCCCATTTTATTGACACCGATGCATATGTAGTGTAGAACCTTGCTTGTGAGTACTTTGGATGAGTACTCACGGTTGCTTTGCTTCCCTTTTTGTCCTTTTCCATTCTTCTCGGATGTCGCAACCAGATGGTGGAGCCCAGGATCCAGACGCCACCTTCGACGACGACTGCTACTACACTGTGGGTGCCTACTACTACGTGGAGGCCGCTGAAGACCAGGAGTAGTTAGGAGGCTCCCAGGCAGGAGGCCTTGCCTTTTCGATCGATGTTGCTTTTGTGCTAGCCTCCTTAAGGCAAACTTGTCTAACTTATGTCTGTACTCAGATATTGTTGCTTCCGCTGACTCTTGTGTTTTCGAGCTGATGTATTTGATCCCTCGAGGCCCCTGGCTTGTAATATAAGGCTTGTATTATTTTATTTGTGTCTAGAGTCGTGTTGTGATATCTTCCTGTGAGTCCTTGATCTTGATCATACACATTTGCGTGTATGATTAGTGTACGATTGAATCAAGGGCGTCACACTGATGCACCAGCTGGACGTCTCTAACGCCTTCCTCCATTGTCACCTCGAGGAGCAGGTCTTCTGCCAGTAGCCCACCGGGTTTGTTGACTCGGCGCTTCCCGACCACATGTGCCTGCTTTCGCGGTCCTTGTATGGACTCAAGCAGGCTCCGCGCGCTTGGTACCAGCGCATCGCGGCGTTTCTCCACCAGCTTGGGTTCCGCTCTACCCGCTCGGACGCCTCGCTCTTCGTCTATCATTAGGGCTCCGACACGGCCTACTTGCTGCTCTATGTCGACGACATCATCCTGACGGCATGTACGACTGGTCTCCTCAGTCAGCTCACGGCTCATCTTCGCACTGAGTTCGCCATCAAGGACTTGAGTCCTTTGCACTACTTCCTCGGTGTCGAGGTGGTGCGCCGTCCCGATGGCTTCTTCCTTCATCAGCGGAAGTACGCTCATGAGCTCTTGGAGCGCGCCGGCATGCTTAACTACAAGCCCGCCGCTACGCTGTTGATACGAATGCCAAGCTTTCTGCTACGGATGGTTCTCCTGCTTCGGATGCTGCTTTCTATCGGTCTATCGTTGGTGCTCTTCAGTACCTCACTTTGACTCGGCCGGAGATCCACTATGTCGTGCAGCAGGTGTGTCTTCATATGCATGCTCCTCGAGACGCTTACTGGTCTGCGGTCAAGCGGATTGTCCGCTATGTCTGTGGCACTATGGATCTTGGCGTCACGCTTCATGCCTCCGCCGACACCGCCCTCACCGCCTACTCCGATGCAGACTGGGCAGGCTTCCCTGACACTCGTCGCTCCACCTCGGGCTATTGTGTCTACCTTGGACCCTCACTTATCTCGTGGTCCTCCAAGCGGCAGCCTACGGTCTCTCGTTCAAGTGGTGAGGCTGAGTATCGCGCAGTGGCCAACGCCGTCGCCGAATGTTCGTGGCTTCGCCAGCTGCTTCAGGAGCTTTCTTTCCTTGTTGACCGTGCCACGGTGGTCTACTGCGATAACGTCTCGGCGGTCTACCTCTCCGCTAACCCGGTGCATCATCGACGGACCAAGCATATTGAGTTGGATATTCATTTTGTTCGGGAACAGGTGGCCCTTGGCCATATTCGTGTTTTACACGCCCCTCGCTTCCCAACAATTTGCGAATATCATGACCAAGGGTTTGCCTACTGGCGTCATTTGAGGAGTTCCGGTCCGATCTTTGCATCACCCTTGGTGCCACTTTGATCAGGGGTGGTGTTGAGTATGTGTGTTATGTGCATATTAGTATTGGGCCGCCTCCTAGTTCCTTGTATAGTTGAGGTCTGTGGCCCACCTTTGTACATCATATATACGTGCCTATGCACCAAGAGCAATACATTATGCAATTCCCACAACATACACCTACAACTGCGCCGGCGACGGGAAGGGCAAAGACCTGGTGAGGAAGTGGCGATTGCGCCCCCTCCCCGCCTTCAATGTTTATATCGTTTCTACTTGTAGAAGTTTAAGAACTTGTCCGGAGACAAACTATGATCTTTTGGATGTGGCGAAGTTTTTAATGTCCGTTTGCAGCCAATTTTGTGTTCCTTTGCAGCCGATTTTAGTTGTCCGTCGTTTGATCACATAGAATAGATCAACGTTGCATGTGTAGTATAGATATAAGGCGCCGGATATGAGATACGCGGACGCAGAGTGGCAAATATGAGGCGTACCCGGTCAATGCTTGTGGACAAGCTCGGGCGCGTCCACGGGCGTTTGATCATAGGACCGAATTCCCCTTGCTGCATTTTTTCCATTTTATTTGAGGAATTCTGTAAGTAGACAAATAAAAGGTCGTGGAGTTATTTGCCAATATTTTTTTGCTTGCAGCCACTAACAGGTGGGCCTATGCCACACTGACACCCACGTGAGCAGGCCATACGCCAAGATACGTATAAAGCACCGTATTTGCACGCTAAGACAAGTTAATTGATCATAATTTCGTATTTTACAAGTTTTAGAATCAAACTGAACATCAAGCGCAAGTTCTATGACTTTTAATAATATTATATCACCGGGAGTCATAGAAGTCATAGAACTTGTGCTGCATGTTCAGTTTGGTGCCGAAACTTTGAAAATACAATTTTGTGGTCATCTTACTTGCTCAAGTGTGCAGATACACCAAGATACGGTCACAGAAAAACCAGACAGCATGGCCCCACTTATCAGTGAGCGGAGGCACTGGTGTGATGCATTTTTACACAAAACACCCTCATAAATTTTTATTTGCAGAAACAGCCAGCCACCGCTATGAATTTTTGCACAAAGCTACCTTGCATTTTTATTTACAGAAAAACCACACAGCAGTACTGCTTATATATGCAAAAAATCCTCAAACCCAATACCACCCACTTTAACCTCAGACGCTCCAGCCACCTCACCCATTCAGGGTAGGATGCTTAATACGAACAACTTACATATACGTATTAAACGAGGACCCATGTGGAACTTAAATGGCTGTCGATACTGCAGCTCATTTGGCAGGCTCTATTTGTTTTTAAGATCTTTGTAAAACATAAGTAGATTGAAAGAAATGTAAAACATAAGTAATAAAGTTATGCCCATATATTTGTGTGTTAAAAAATTATGCATACTCTCTCGAAAAGTATACTCCCTCCGTAAACTAATATAAGAGTGTTTAGATTACTAAAATAATGATCTAAACGCTCTTATATTAGTTTATAGAGGGAGTATTATACATACAAACGATGATTAGTAATAAAAACATTTCAATATAAACCTGTGTATTATATACCCCCTCCATCCTGAAATAAGTGTCTCAACTTTGTACTAACTTTAGTGCAAAGTTATACCAAGGCTAAGATACTTATTTTGAGACCTAGGGAATATATAATATTATGGTCAAATATTTGTGTGTTAAAAATATTATACATGCAGACGAAGGTTAGTAAATAAAAATTTTTAATTATAAACATGTGTATTACATAAAAATATTTGGTAAAATATTTTATAAACCTGAGTATTATATAAGTATATGTGTTTTATAAATGTGCGTACTACATATTTGTTTTCCAAAATCACAATTCAAAACTATTATTTGAATTATACAAACGTTTCAATAATTGTACACACATTTGTAGTACAATGTTTGTATAATTTAAAATTTAAACTCTTAATGTGAATACATCATTGCTAATATTTATATTACATAATTATTTTGGATATAAGTCATGAGTTATACATAACTGAATATTCATATATATTTAGTACATGTTTGTATTCATCATTCTATATAATTTAATATAAACCACAAGTGTATTTTTTTTATTCAATAAACATATTTATCTAATAAATATTTTCAGTGTCCGTAGTAACAAAATATATTTTATATAATACACAGGTTTCTATTTAAATGTTTTTGGTTACTAATCATCGTTTGTGTGTATAGTATTTTTCACACACAAATATTCATATATAATTTTATTACTTATTTTATACTAAATATTTTATATACAAGACACATGTTTATAGTACTTACGTTGTACTAAATATTTTATGTATAATACACAGGTTTTATTTTTAATTTTATTATTTACTAATCATTGTCTGTATATATAATATTTTAACACAAAAATATTTGAGCATTACTATATTACTTACATTTTACAGATATCTTTAAAAAATAGCTCGTGCAAAATGAGCCGCAATATCCGCAGCACAGTTAAGCTCCACATGAGTCCTTCAGTACACATACGTTCGTTATCAATATTTGTCATCTGGAGAAATACTATTGGCTAGTCTATCACGCCTTAAAACAAGGTAAATGTTTGGAGACGGTGCGCCGGCGCAAGCTTCGGCCGGTGTCCAGTTCACGCGCGCACGCGCGACCCACTTGCGAGGAACCACGTGGCGTGGTGGATCCGAGTTGACTAGTCCTCCTGCCACTGGTGGAAAAACAGGCTTCCGTCCAGCCCCATAAGTCGCGAAGCTGTAGGAACCGCGACTAATGGGACCTTTAGTCATGATTACGAGGTGAACCGCGACCAAAGGCCTGGGCCTGTATGCGCTCGGTGGCTGGCGCACGTGAGGGTCTTTAGTCGCGGTTTGCCGGGACAACCGCGACTAAAGGCCTTTCGGCACCTTTTTAGTCACGGTTTGCCGTGCCAACCGCAACTAAAGCCCCTCCCCTATATATACCCATCCAAAGCAGCCAACACTTAGCCATTTGGAGCCATTCTCTTCACAAGTGGGTGTAGGTTTGCTTTTGGTTCCTCTTATGCACATAAGGTGTTTGATGAAATGCCCCAAGAGCATGAAACAAACATGACATGAAGTGTTGGAGCCACACTCCTCGATCGCGGTTAGCAACTTGATGAACCTTTTGATGTGTCATTGATAAAATATGCATGTGTGTAGTTCATTGTTTAATTTATATTGTTTGTAGCTAGTTAGTTTAACAAATGCATGATGGTTAATTATATATTTTATATTATAATAATGCAGATGAATCGGCAATGGATGTACGGTAACCGACTCTCCCGTGAAGTTCACTACGGGTTTGAAAGATTTCCTCGTAGTGGCTAATGCGAACAAGCCGGGGGGGTTTGTTATCTGTCCATGTGTTATCTCAGAAGAATCGTAAGGGTTACTCTTCCTCAAGAGATGTTCACATGCATCTGCTTCGCACGGTTTCATGCCAAGCTATAATTGTTGGACCAAGCATGGAGAAAGAGGGTTATAATGGAAGAAGATGAAGAAGGGATGATTTCATCGATGAAAGCTATCTTGCTCATTTCGGTGATACTTTCATGGAGGATCTTTGAAGGTGAAGGGAAGGTGAAGAAGAGGCACGTGATGATCCCGTTGATGATCTTGGTCGGACCATTGCCGATGCACGGAGACGCCGCAAACCGAAAAGGAGAGGGAGAATTTGGATCGCATGTTAGAGGATCACGTAAAGGCGCTTATACCCGGATGCGATGATGGTCTGAAAAAGCTGGGCTGCACAATCGGATTTGCTGAAATGGAAGGCGAGGCAGGTGTAGCTGACTCGGCATTTGAAAACTTGCTGAAAATGTTGAAGAATATGTTTCCAAAGGATAACGAGTTGCCCGCCAAGACGTCTGAAGCAAAGAAGGTTGTCCGCCCTCTAGGTTTAGAGGTTCGAAGATACATGCATGCATCAACGATCGCATCCTCTACCGCGGTGAATACGAGAATTTGAATGAATGCCGGTATGCACGTGCATTGCGTTATAAGATCGCAGGCGATGACCCCGGTGACGATGTTGAGGGCCGAAACCCGGAAGAGGGTTCCCGCCAAGGTGATGTGGTATGCTCCTATAATACCACGGTTGAAACGTCTGCTCAGAACAAAGAGCATGCCAAGTTGTTGCGATGGCACAAAGAGGACCGTAAGTCGGACGGGGAGTTGAGACACACCGCAGATGGAACGCAATGGAGAAAGATCGACAGATGGTTCAAAGATTTTGCAGGTGACGCAAGGAACATAAGATTTGCTCTAAGCACGGATGGCATGAATCCTTTTGGCGAAGCAGAGCTCCAGCCATAGCACTGCCCGTGACTCTATGCATCTACAACCTTCCTCCTTGGTTGTGCATGAAGCGGAAGTTCATTATGATGCCATGCTCATCCAAGGTCCGGCAACCCGGCAAGCGACATCGATGTGTACCTAAGGCCATTAGTTGATGAACTTTTACAGCTGTGGGGTGGTGTCCGTGTGGGATGAGCACAAACAAGAGGAATTTGACCTCTGGCGTTGCTTTTCGTAACCATCAACGATTGGCCTGCTCTTAGTAACCTTTCGGAACTGTCAAATAAGGGATACAATGCATGTACGCACCGCTTACATGAGACCTGAAAGTGTACATTTGCCAAATTGTAAGAAGAACGTGTACCTTGGGCATCGTCGATTTCTTCCGAAAATTCATCCAAGAAGAAAGAAAGGCAAGCATTACAACGGCAAGGCAGATCACCGGCGAAGCTGCGGAACGACCGGTGCCGAGGTATTTGATATGGTCAAGGATTTGAAAGTCATCTTTGGAAAGGGTCCCGTCGGACAATCAGTTCGAAGGGAGCCGACGGGCACGCAGCCATGTGGAAGAAGAAATCTATATTCGGGAGCTAGAATATTGGAAAGTCCTAGATGTCCGCTCTGCAATCGACGTGATGCACGTTACGAAGAATATTTATGCGTGAACCTCCTAAGCTTCTTGGGCGTGTATGGGAAGACAAATGATACAAAGGAAGCACGGCAGACCAGCAACGTTTGAAAGACCCCGATGATCGGCATCCGGAATGGTTTCAAGGTCGTGCCAGCCTACGCTCGACCAAAGAAGAGAAGGTCATCTTTTTGAATGCCCGAGCGGTATGAAGGTCCCGTCTGGATTCTCGCCCAATATAAAGGGAATAATAAACATGGCGGAGAAAAGTTCCAAAACCTGAAGTCTCACGATCGCCACGTGATTATGACGCAATTGCTTCCGATTGCTTTGAGGGGCTCCTGCCGGAAAATGTTCGAGTAGCCATTGTGAAGCTATGTGCATTCCTCAATGCAATCTCTCGTAAGGTAATCAATCCGGAAGTTCTACCACGGTTACTGAGCGATGTGATCCAATGTCTTGTCGATTCGAGTTGGTGTTCCCGCCATCCTTCTTCAATATTATGACGCACCTCCTGGTTCACCTAGTCGAAGAGATTTTCGTTCTCGGTCCTGTATTTCTACACAATATGTTCCCCTTGAGAGGTTCATGGGAGTATTAAAGAAATATGTTCGTAATCGTGCTAGGCCAGAAGGAAGCATCGCCAAGGGCTATGGAAATGAGGAGGTAATTGAGTTTTGTGTTGACTTTGTTCTGACCTTAAGCCGATTGGTCTTCCTCGATCGCGTACGAGGGGAGACTAAGTGGAAAAGGCACGATCGGAATGAAATCAACGATATGTATGGACGGCCATTCTCCGATCAAGCACACCACCTTTGTCTTGACCAATTCCAGCTTGGTGGCTCCGTACTTTGAGAAACACAAGAATATTTTACGTTCGACAACCCGGGAAGCCTGAATCCTGGATTAGGAAGGCCCACATGGAGACTTTCGGCGCTTGGTTGAGAAAACATTTAATGAATGACAATGATGTTGTAGATCAGTCTGTACATGTTGGCCAAGACACCATCTTCGACTATAACGACTTTCCAAGGGTACGAGATAAATGGGAATACATTTTACACGATCGCCCAAGATAAAAAGAGCACCAACCAAAACAGTGGTGTCCGCTTTGATGCAAGAACCGAGAATGGGCAAGAGGTCACATATTATGGTTACATAGAGGAGATATGGGAACTTGACTATGGACCCTCCTTTAAGGTCCCTTTGTTCCGTGCAAATGGTTCAAGCTAACAGGAGGTGGGGTAAAGGTGGACCAGCAATACGGAATGACAATGGTGGATTTCAACAATCTTGGTTACCTTGACGAACCATTCGTCCCTAGCGAAAGATGTCGCTCGGGTTTTCTATGTGAAGGACATGAGTAGCAAACCGAGGAAGCGGAAAGATAAGAAAACGATCAAGACATCATGCGATGATCCAAAAGCGCCACATTGTTCTTTCAGGGAAAAGAAACATCGTGGGAGTGGAGGACAAGATGCAGATATGTCGAAGATTATAATATGTTTGCTGAAATTCCGCCCTTCAAAGTGAACACCGACCCAAGCATTAAGTTAAATGATGAGGATGCTCCATGGATACGGCACAATCGTAAGCAAGCGAGGACACAAGGGAAGAAAAATGATGTGTAATAATTTATTGTACCAAACTTTGTTGAATGGATGATGTGAATTATATTACCCGTGATGTGTTTGGTGTCCATTTTGAATGATTCGAGATACCACCGATGATACATGAAATTTGGAGTGATTTAGTCATACTCCTGCCTAGGCGTATAATATGCATACTCGTAGTCTTCATAGCCGCCGTCGTCGTTGTAATCGGGTAGTCGTCGCCTTCTAAGTTGCCGCCGTAAATGCGTCGCTCTTTGTCGTCATTGTCGTCGGTGCGCTCGTGGCTCGAAGCGAGGTAGCGCGGGCGGGGATATCGCCGCCGTGATGTAGTCCATGACGCTCTGCAGTCCGCCATACCACCATAGCCGACGGCCGCCTCGTGGAAGTTCCCAGAGGCGGACCGTCCTCCTCATACCGGCGGCGCCCTCTCACGCCGATTGATGAAGAAGGCGTCCCAAGTATGTCTGGTTATCGGGATGCCGGCCGGGATTCATCCGCTGCTCCGGCGTGAGGTCGAGGTAGTAGTGGTTACGTGATGGCCGCCCGGCCAAGCAGTACCGAGGGACGGAGGGACTGCACGCCGCCGGGCGCTAGGCTCCGGCCGGTGGGGCCTTGATAGCCCGGTGGACAAGGGTAGTTCGAGGCGCAAAGCTCCTCCACCTGCTGGTAGGTTAGAGTGGGTGCGGTGGAAGCCATGAGAGAGTGATGAGAGATTGTAGAGATGTGATAATGTGGCCAAGCCGGGCTACATATATGTAGTGAGAAATGGCGGAAAAATGGGAGCGGGAAGACAGGAGGTGGGAAGAAAGTGGCGGGAAGAAAGAGGCGGGAAGACAGGGAAGAAATGGCGGGAAGAAGAGGAATCCAGAGCTGGTCATCTGAACCTTTAGTCCCGGTGGTTGGTGCAACCGACTAAAGGATAGACAGACGCGTGGGTAGCGCCTGACGCATACTGTCGGAGGAACAAGACAAAGCGTAAGCGGCGCCGTGCCTATAAAAGGAGCATCGATACGCTGCCAAGATAGAGGCGTGAAGAAATGGCGGGAAGACATAGGCGGAAAGAACAAAGTGGAAGACCGGCCGGGAAGAACTTGTGGGAAGACAGAGGCGGGAAGAACTTCTCTGAATTTTTGATATATTATTTGTATTTTTAGAATTTTGAAATGAATTAGTTCTATTTTTCTGAATTTTTGATATATTATTTGTATTTTAACATATTGAATTGAATTAGTTTTATTTTGACATATTATTTGTATTTGCCTCGTAGGGTTTGGAGACGGTTCGTAGATACAAAGGACGTAGAACTTTATATGCAACTCAAAATACAGCAAAAACAACTCAAAAATAAATAAAACAAATAAAAAGCAAAAAAATTAAGAAAATAAAAAGCCCTCCTACTAGGCCAAAGCGGCTGCATACGACTAGAAACTCAACCTTTTGTTGGGCCAGATGCAGCCCGCAAAGACCGAGTAGGCCCACATGGCAAGAATGAATTGGTAGGCCCAGAGGGCACTGCTTAGGAGAGGATCTCGAGAGAGCTACCGCCGGGCTTATAAACCAAGTGCGGTAGCCCTTCGACTAGCGAGGTGGGACTAAACCGCCAAAAATCCTTTAGTCGCGGTTGGGCGAGGCGACCATGACTAAAGGGTACCTTTAGTCATCGCGGGTCTCGTCGCCAACCGCGACTAAAGAGGGGGGGCGCATAAAAACTCGCCAAAAACCCTTTAGTCGCGGTTGGGCGGGCGACCAGCGACTAAAGGGTACCTTTAGTCATGGTCTCGTCGCCAACCGCGACTAAAGGGGGGGGCTATAAATCCAAGGCGGGGATTCTCGTCTTCTCCGATTCCCTTTGTTAAATCTCTGCCAGCGCCCTCGGCGCCCGCGCCGCCCTCGCCCTCAGCGCCGCCGTCTTGCCGCCTCGCTCGCCCGCCCTCAACCCCACGCGACCTTCCTTCCTCTCCGATCATTCCTTCCCAGTCCGCCGCCGCCCTCCCGTCCCGTGGCTGGCTGGTCACAGCCGCCGTCCCAAGACCGCCTCCCGATCGCCCGGACCGCTGCTCGCTGGACTGCCTCACCTCGCCTCTCCGTCCCCTCCCGCATGGCGCCCGGCACCTCCTTGATCCGTCTTTGGAACGAGGGCATGACCTTGGCGCTCCGTCGCCGGCGCCCGTTCCGGTGCCGCTGCCGCCGCTGCGGCTCACGCCGACGCGCCGACCTCGTCACCGTCGCCTCTCCGCTCTCCTCGACACCCTTGGCGCCCGAGGCCGATGCCGCTTTATCGCCGCTTCGCCGTCACCGCCGCTCGTCCGGGCCTCGCCCGTTCAGCCGGCCCGGCCTCTGCCTTCGCGCTCGGGCTGAACCTACGACCGAGCAACCCCATGGCCATGCGCCTCGCCACACCTCCCCGATCGCCTTTGCTGCGGCCTTGGCCAGCCCCACCACGACCGGCCTTGTCGCGGGCTTGGCTGGCCTCGCCCGGCGCCCATGCACCTGCGCCCTTGCGCCAGTTAACCCACGTGGCCTCCTAGGCCACTTACCGATGGGGCCCCACATTAAAAAAGAACAAAAAGAAATATGTATAAATAAAAATTAAAAATGATAATAATTAAAAGTAATTAATTAATTAATTAACTTAATTAATCCTGTTAATTAACCTAATTAACTTATTAACTAATTAAACTGTTAATTAGTGTTAGTCGGTGACAACCGACCCATGTGCTAGTTTGACCAACAAATGATCGCTGACAGACCTTGACATCGCCGAGCCGCATCGCATCGACACATCCATGTACATCACGTTGCTGTGCAAGTCTACTTCGCATCATCGCCGGCGCCCATGCATGCCATCCCGGCGTTGATCCAAAATCGCGGACCAAAAAATCTCGAATCGCCCCGAGCAAAATCAAGGACTTTGAGAAAACGCGATGAGCAACAACGGTCAACGGCCAGCTAGTATGCACTAGTACTATAGATTCCAAAGGAGGGATTAGGAGCAACATCGTCCGATGGGGAGCAATGCAACTAGTAGTAGTAGTCGATCTAAATCCTCGTTGGCAATTGGAAACCGTTTCCAATCATTAGGAGCAACAGACGCTACCTGTATTTTTTTACCAAACATTGACAAATGTTTAATTGCTTGCAAAGTTTCTTCACAAAATGACATTCGTGAAGACGTGGTTGTCTGTTGTCCTCGCCTCCCTCTCCGTGTGTGTTGTCCTCGCCTCCCTCTCCGTGACGCCTGCCTCGCCGCCTGCCTCGCTCTACCGCGACACCCTCTCCCACCCTTCCTCGCCCCTCCTTTTGCCACCGCCTTTCGCCACCGCCACCGCCACCGCCCCCTTCTTCACTTAATTAATTTGTTTTTACTACATGTTTTCAGGATCGACATAATGGCGGACGATAGAGCTGACCCGATTATGGACAACTATGATCCGGACGGTGAAGCACATATGTTCGGCATCATAAACGGCGATATTCTATATGTGCCGACCGGAGAAGAAGAAGATGATATCTCTTCTTATCTGAACCTTGACGGTGAAGATGAAGGGCGCCATCAAGAAGATGATGCGAACAAACGTCGATAAACGACGATCTTCAAATGGAAGTAGCAACCACCTCCGGCGCCGAGGTATATATATACATTGAGCCTCCGGTGATACAAACTAACTGATTTGAATAAATATGTGTGTACTAACGCAGCCGACTCTCTTTCTTATTTTAGCCCTCGGCGGATCGTCAAACAATCGAGTATCGCCGTCAAAGCGTGGCGCAACCAAGACGATGAAACAAGGAGAAACATGCACCATCGAGGTTGTCGACAAGGTAACCGGCAGGTCACCGGAGCCCCGCAAGAACGCCACCAAGTTTGTCGTACCAATGCGGAGCCATTGTTAGAGACAACGCCTCGATCACCGGCCCAGAGTGGAATGAGCCAAAGAAGGCACGAATTGATGGTTTCACTTTTGTCGATAAGAGAACAAAAAAGATTGCTTCAAGAAGCTTATGGAACATTTCGCTCTACCTCCGGAATACAACAAATTCGATGAGGAGGGTAACAAGATTGAGGAAAACAAGGAGAGGAGGAGGCTAGTCAAACAGTTCGCTTCTTCATAAGATGGCCGACGCATTCCGGAAATTCAAGCAAAATCTAGCCCATGACTTTGTCAAGCGTAACAAGACTCCGGATTTCAAAGGACAATATGAGAAACTGAAACATGATTGGCCAGAATTTGTGAAGCAAAAGAAATCGGAGCAGTTCATTCAAATATCGAAAAAATAAGGAAAATGCGGCTAAGAAGGAGTACAATCATGTTATGGGGCCAGGAGGGTATCGCATTTGGGTGCCTAGGTTGGAGAAGATGGAGAACGAGCTGAGGGCGCGAGGAATCCGTCCAGGTGCGGAGGGATGGGACCCAAGGGCCAAAAGCTGGTGGTACGGGCATGGGGGAACGCTGAACCCGGAGACAGGGGAGTGTGTTTACCGGGGCAAATTAATTAAACCCACCCAAGCCCTTATTGACGCAATGAAGGATGCTCAACAGGGAAGATCAAGTTCAACAGAGAGAACGACGCTACCGACAAAAGCCCTTGGGAATCCTGAACACGGAGGACGTGTCACGAGGCATGGGGCACATTCCGTGGAAAATAGGGTTCCCCGAGCGATGACCCGCACGGTTACGTAAGCCGTAAGAGAAAGATGGATCGGGAATCAGATGTTGTGGCGCGGTTGGCATCGGAAATGGATGTGATGAAGAAAACCATGAGTGTACTAGTAGTCGAAGAGATGCAGCTCGGGTGCAGCATGAAGATCATCCAATGGATCTCGGAAGCCAGCGGCGGAGAAGCAGCGTGGCTTCCACGGAGGCCCCACCGGCTGGTGCAGATGCACCGACGATCGAAATTACTGCACCGGAGCCTCTGGTGGTCGAAATTATCGCACCGGAGCCTCCGGTGGTCGAAATTACTGCACCGGAGCCTCCTCGCTACCCCGTGGATCTATATAAAGGAGATGAAAGAATGTCATCTGTATTATCCTATCGGGAACATGTCCATGAAGGTAGCCATCGGCAGTGCTTTACCATGTTTACTCGAGCACTCCACCACAACAGCCCCATTCAAGATGGCTATGCTCGTGTCACGGTGGAGGACATAGTACAAGGGTTTGAAGACACGGAGATTGACATTGCTACACCAAGGGGAGAAAAGACTTGGAGATGTCAAGCGCCATTTCATTCTATGGCAAAAGAAGTTTATCAAGTTTCAGGCGGCGCCAAGGACAACAAGTCCACCCCTACGGTGGTGGTGGTGGCGGTGGCGGTGGTGGTGGTGGTGGTGGTGGTGGTGGCGGTTCACCTACACCTCCGCCACGTCGACCGACGCCGCCTATCCACAACGTCCCGGCGGGTGATCAGCCGCCGCCCCGATCCTCGTCCCCGGGTGATCAGACGCCGCCCCAATCCACCTCCGACAAAGAAGCGAAGCAGTCCTGGATTATTAACCCGGACCCTTATGTACCTAAGACCACAAAGGTACCGGAGCCATCATCAAGCCTCTCCCCACAAGGCCTTGGGAACGTAGTGCCGAGGAAGTCGACGCGCCGCTGCTGCTGATTTGGAGAAATGGAAGGCGGACTGCAAGAAGAAAAGAGAGCCCGAGCCCAAGCCAAGATTTTCTCGATGAGCAAAAGAAGTGGGCTAAGTCATTTTTGAGCACACCGTCCCAAGCCGCGAAGAATCTGCCTAACGACTATGCACGTGAACTTGGCAGTGCAGGCACTCATGTTCAACGAGAACAAAGAGCGGGAGAAGGCCGAAGTAAAAAGCGGAAACAAGTTGCCCAGCTCGGGGAACAAAGTAAACAATCGATTGCCCGCTTATAGTGGAAGCCTTCCGTCCGGATGCCCCGAGATCATACAAGCTGCGACAGACAGGATTGACCGTAACGAAGTGCGAGAGAACAAGGCCTTGATGAGGCGCCAAAGTGAAGGAGGTAGTAATTACATATGTCAAGAATGGGCCTCTCGTCGAGCTCGCGCAGAAAAGGATCTACCTCCACAAATGAAAGGTCTGCTGAAATGGTACAAGGGTTACATAAAAAATAAAAACGCCAAAGAATATATTTATGCGGAAGTTAGACATGAGCATCACTTCAAACATTACTATGTACAAATTGAACTGAGTGAATTGTTCCAGCTTTTCAATCTGCCTTGAGCTCGACAAATCTATCATCGGTTGCCATACGCTCGTAAGTGATTTATTAATTTCTACCCCATCTCGTTCATATTGCCTGCACTATATATATGTCCTAACTATATTGTTGTGTCCGCTTATTATACATGCGTAATGAAGATTAAGGAATGCGAGTAAGGAACATCCATGATGTTGGGTTCATTGACCCACACATCGTTAATGGACATGTGTTGGAGCCGTCACCCCGCCGACGTGGAGGCAGACACTGTGGCAGTTTCTTACAAAGCAGGAACTCAAAAGTGATATTCTATTTCCTTACCATTTTGGGTGAGTGTTTACATCTTGAGCACATTCTCTTTTGTTTACTCCTTGCATGGTATGTGGCCGCTAATCGATGAGTTATGCATGACGTCTTGTGCATGTATCGTGTCCGCAGGTTCCACCGGATTCTCGCTAGTAATTAAAGTTAACACCTCGTAATGTCTCGCCCACGACTCTCCTCAATATGGATCCAAAGCTTTGGGCGGCATGAGAAGAATGCTGCGAAGTAATTATTTTCATTCATTTGCGCTCTATATCGATCGGCCTATTTCGCTCATTTCCTAATATCAAGTAACTAATAACTCTCTTGTTCATTTAATTTTCTTTGCCTCGTAGGGTTTGGAGACGGTTCAGAGATACAAAGGTCGGTGAATTCACAAAGAGCTAGAATTCAAAAGGTCAAAGCCTAAGAATGTGGGGATATTCAGCCACCGGAGACCAATCTATGTGGATACTATGTTCGTGAGATGATCCGGAGATACACCTCTCGAGCGGGTTCCGAGTGATAACAATGCTCGGAGGAATAACCTCCGGATGATGCTTAGTCCGTAAGCTCGCTTCCGACCACTTCAAGAGGAACTAGCTGGATGGTTCAGCAGGAAGTCCTCCATCCTAAAGGAGAACACTATTACGAGGACGTAGAACTTTATATGCATTAAATCATGTATGGAAACTTGTTCAAAATTGTATATGGTCATCCGATGATATTGAATATATATTGTATATTCCTCTTGAATTCTTTTTGGTTCTAATTTCAAATTTATTTGAAATTGTACATTCATATGCATGTATGTAGTACCGTAGAATATATGAAACTCCTTCAAAATTAAAATAAAGCACAAAAGAAATAAAACAATACAAATTAAACAGAAAACAGGTTTAGGGGGGCTAAAACTCTAAACCTGTGGCGGCCTTTAGTCGCGGTTGGCGGAAGAACTGCGACTAAAGGTCCTCCGCCGACGGCCGCTGGCGCCCACGTGGACGGGCCTTTAGTCGCGGTTCTTAAGCAGCCGCGACTAAAGGTGGGGGGCATTAGTCGCGCTTATTTGGTCGCGGTTGCCCAACCGCGACTAATGGCAGTTGCGAACCGCGACCAAAGGCCTTTTTTCCACCAGTGTGCGTCATCCCACGGATCTCACCTCATCCCCGTCTCGCAGCTCCACAGATCTCGCCCATCCTCGTCTCCCGCCTCCGTCGTTGCAGCACGCAGCGCCGACGCCCGCATCTGCTACCTGCATCGTTGCAGCTCGTGAGTAGCTCGCCGTCGGCCATGGAAGATCGAATCTCCGCCGGCCATGGATGTAGATCTCACCCCACCACGCTTGCAACCCCGCTCGCCATTGGATGCAGCAAGGCCGTTGACCAATCCCATTCCCGTCGGTTGCAACTCCCACGCGCCAGATACGCCTGCGCCGCCGACGAGCCGGGCGGCGATGCACGACACCGGAGGCTTCTGCAGAACCGTCGCACCCCCTCATGTTGCAACCGTTTAAAAAAATGCTTCATCCCCCTAGATGAAAAGCTTCAACCAGATGTAGAGAAAGCTACAAGCGGCCAGCGCCATCGCCGGAAAGCTACAACCGTGACATGAAATGCTACCATCTTCGATGGAAAAAGCTTCAACCGAAACGAACACAAAAAGCCTTGACCAAGCGCTGCTAAAAATAAAATAGCTACAACCTTTAGGAAGAAAAGCTTCAACGGTTGTTGGAAAAAGCTCCAACCATTGAGAGAGAAAGCTACAACTAGACACTATGAAAATAAGAAAGCTTCAACCAGCGACTGCTGGAGGTGGAAGAAGATGATAAAACGCTGCAGTTTTGCTACATGCTTCAACCGGCATAGATTTTGCTACAACCGGCATAGCATTTTGCTACGACCGGCGTCATGTTTTGCTACAACACATAGCCGGTGTTGCATTTTGCTACAACTAGCATCGCTTTTTGCTACAACCGGCATAACGTTTTGCGACATCCATCATGGCTGAGCTGCGAGGCTCGACGGCGACGACAACGGCGACGTTTTTTTTTGCTGCAATCGTGTCTCCATTTTGCTACGATCGACAACAAAAAATGCTACAACAGGCATTTCTATTTGCTGGAAGCAGTCAATCGCCGGTGAGACGGAGCTGCATCCATGGCGTGCGCGGGCGGCGAGGGCGGGATCCGTCCATGGCGAGCGCGGGGGGTGGCGAAGTTGCATCTATGGGAAGCGCGGGCGCCGGTGCTGCATCTAGGGGGTGCGAGACACATTGAGATGCAAAGGCAGAGCTGCATCTGGCGAGTGCCCCCGGCGAGCGACCCCAGCGACGAGGACGGCTGGCAAGGGCGCCAACCGACGACGGGGATGGCGTGGTGGTTCTTCAAGCTTGGTCGTTGGGGGGTGTCGAACGTAGTTGTAGTGGGGGATAACTAGGAGGAAGACGAATCAGGGATCAGATCTAACGGCCCTTAATCGTTTTATCGGGTGGCTGGGGCTGGACCGGCCGAATAGTTCGGCCGGCGCACCGGCGCCTATAAGCGCCCTTAAAACAATCCATCCCCGTTCAAATCCTGGCGCACCTTTCTGGTGTTTACTTTCGCTTATATATGTGCACGACTGTGCACAGGTTTTTCTTGTAAAAAAAACTATTAGGATGTTCCGTGCAAAACATTCATCGCTGCGTTTGACGTTTCCCACAAATAAAAAAATAAGGGTGTTCTATGTAAAAATATGACGCACCCGACGCCATCACTCACTTTTTTCTTACGGGCACGCCATCACTCTCTGACAAATGGGGCCTACGCATGGATACGCCCGCATATGAGTATTGTGACCATACCTGCACGCTTGAGACAAGTTAGATGACCATAAAACAGTATTTTCAAAATTCTAGCACCAAACTGAACATGCGACGTAAGTTCTTTAATTCCCGTGATATTACCTCTTTTTTTTAGACAAATCTGCACACACTACTTTGACTTCTATATGGGACGATCGGGCATCAGCCCATTAGAGGCCCATTAAAGGCTCAGTTAATCTTTTTTTTTAAGGCTCAGTTAGTCTGATCTAACCAAGTACCAACGTTCTGATCTCCTAGTTCTGTACGGCATTCGCTAGCCACCGGATCAACCGAAGACGGTCTGCCCAGATCCACACAATCAAGGCGCCGGCGAAGGTTGTCTGGACTCCGGGAAGCTAGCCTCCAGAATCAATCACCGGATCAACGTACCAACCGAAGATGGTGTGGGCATAAATAACCAGGGGAAGGACTCTAGTCTATTCTAGTTAGGAAAATCATATTCCTACGTCCAACAACCCCTCTGTTTATGCAACTCGTGGCCACGCCATTGCGTCTCCACCCCCTTCAACTACGGCTGAAGGAGGCACGCCTTCAACCATTGCACAATGGGGCAGGACGAGGCAGGCAACCCTGGCAACGACCAAGGAAGCAGCGGGGCAGCCCTCAACGCCGGCGGCGACGAAGATGGCGCCCGTGCGTTCATCGCCCAAGTAAGATCTTGTGCATAGTTTCCAATGGCGCCGCTGTCCGGCGCGCGATCAAACAACGGGGATGTAGATAGAAGGTAGAAGTAGAACTAAGTGAAAGAAACTAATCTGTTATATTTCTGGGCGGTGAAGGTTAAGGAGGAGGTGGAGAGAGTGCCTGGCGGCAGGCATGAGCAAGGAGCAGATGTTCCACGAGCTTCGCGAGAAGGGGTTTCACCCTGCGGCCGCGTTTGCTGGTAAGCTGTAGGTTTCCCACCTCGTGTGTTCTTGGATTAATTACATCTATATCTATCAGTACCAATCATGTCAAGAAACTAGGGTACAGATTAGATTAACACCATGTATTCATGATTTAATATTCTCTCTGATCAATCTGATTGGTGTACGGACAGTTTACAAGGAGCTTCGTGACCAGAACAATAGTTGGTTCAAAGACTACTACGTCAAGATGGATTTGAGGAAGCAGGCCGAGCGACTCGAATTTCTGCTGCACCAGTACCGAACGGTTCGCGACGCCGATGCCGCCGCCAGAGCGCAAGGAACAGCGGCGCAGCAAACGGCCATGGACATCCCGAACGACGTGGGGTTGCTGGGGCACCGGACGGTACCGGCTGGGTTGGACGGCACACGTCTGGTTTGTAGTTCAAGCAGCGGCGATCGTCGGCTTGCTGCCGCCTCTCCTCAGCTACCGTCGTCGTCGGCGACGATGTATGTCCCGACTGGACAACTGCTTTACCAGAGAGAGCAGCCGGTTCCCAACGGCGGGGTCCAAGGGGTACTCGAGCCATCCGCAGCTTTTACTGTTTCCAATGATGCCATGGCGATCACCTACCCTTGGTCGTGCACCGACAATGTTCAGACCGACGATGTTGGGACGATGCTGTTGCATGGAGAGCAAGGTCGACCTCTGCAGCAATGGTATCCGGGTGCAAGTGCAGGCGTCGTTCCGCCATGGGACTTCAATTGGCCACTGCCGTCGTCTGTCCAGATGCCACCTGAAAACCTTGAGCACCACGACCGTCCAGCTCCATGTCACGGAGAGCAAGCTGAACAGCGGTTGCTAATTGACAGCCTACGACTAGGAGAGGACAGGAATCCTCAAGTTCATGTGGCCTCCCGACACGGCGAGCAAGCTCACGAACCGTTGCATCAATGGCAGACTGGTATCCAACCAGTGGCACCTTCTAAACGTCTACCGGAGTACCAGAATCGCCACGATCTTGCTGTTTCGGAATAACATCTTCGTCGGCGTACAACCTTCTGGCAGATTTATAGAGTAGAATTGCTCGTGATAGAGATTAACATCAGTTGGACACCGTTAATACCTTGAGAATACTTGAATTTGCATCTATGTGTCTGCGATGTTGGCACTCGCATGGAAGTGCTCTGGACCGTTCCTATGGACCTTTTGAGTAACCGTGTGTAGTACTAGTACAATAATTGCTGTCTCCGTTATGTGATTCTCTCTTTGACGGGCCCTTGCGATTGTTCCTTTTATTTTGGGAAATGATTCTAATCACCCGCCGGATCCCACGCTAAACGTCCACCGTCTTCTCTGTGTGCCACGTCACGTGCCCATGTGGGCCTGCACCACCTCTCTCCTATTTCTTCTTATCTTCAACGGACAGATCTCATCCACATCTTTTTCCCCAACCTCGTCTCCTACCTCCAGATCAGACTCATGAATGCGCATCAAACTGAATGCTGCTCTCCACCATCCGCGCCCCTCCTCTTCTCCTTCCTTCTCCTTTCTCTCTTTCCTTTGCGAGGCACACCGCCATCGAGCCATGTCGCTGCCGTCCTGGAGTAGCACCAGTGTAGACAGCCATGGCTGCCGCCTCCTCAAGGTCAGCCGGAAACAACGGTACCGCGTGCATCAATAGTTCATGCAACAACAACGCTGTTGCAATGGCGTCTGTGACACGGTGACATTTTCTGCAACATGGTCTTTGTTGCAAAAAAATGCAACGACGATCTTGTTGCAGGAATACAGAGAAGAGGCTCGGGATGTTGTTGCAAATTTTGAAACAGGGGTCATGTTGCAGGAATGAGTTTTGCAACAAGTGTGTTATTACAGAAAAATAGAATAGAGGAGCAAACGGCTGACGTCGTACAATCAGATGGCTCGTGAGGCGGCGGTAAAAAGATCCGCCGGCCGACGTGTAGCACACCCCTTTTATTTTTCTTCTGACAAAGAGGTAAATCCCCATTATATTGACACACACCATTAAGTAGAGTACAAAATAAATACAACCATGGTCGAGTTATTACAATATATGAAATTACACCTATGACTAAGTCAATTTTTTTACACGGTAACACCTTTAAAAAAGAATAAATGTCCTCACACCGCCGTTGTCACGTCCGACCGTGGAAGACATGGACAAGGATTTTCATCCTAGTTGTCGAGACCAACCAATGAAGACCAGCACAACGACAAATACAACGGTTCCAAACAAGACAAGAACGCAAGTTCGTCGGTGCTAAGCCCGATGAATAAAGACCAGGCAAGGGTTTTCATCCTAGACATGAAGTGGTGTTTCAATCAGTATCTTAAAGACAAATCATTTGATAGTCGCATCCTCCGACACTCCATGCCAGGTCGAAAAATGTACTAGCAGATTGGTGGTATGTCTTCCCACTCTAGACCATTGCCATTGTCATCTAGGGGTCTCACATGTCTTGGCGTCGACCAGGGCGTTGCAACTCCACACTCGCACGAGTCACTTTGTAGCAACCACCATACCTTCAGAGTTGCTGCCCCAGTACTAGATGTTGATGAAGAACTGCCGGCGCCCTCGTCGATGACTGGACTCTTCTCTATGCTCGTTTAAACTGGATATCTAGATATTTTGTACATTTACCACTTCAACTTGCTCGCTAATCATTGATGATTGCAAGGATGTGCAGATCTCCTTGTTTATTCCATTCCTAGTAGATTTGGACATGTTTAGGTGAAATCAAATCATACTAGTTTTAAAGTATTTAGTTACTGTTCATACCGATGTCAATGTCTATTTTATGAGCCCAAGCATGTCTACACAACCACATGTGAAACCTCTGCTCAGGCCTACTTCGTTAACTAATTATAACTGTCGGATTCTGGGTTCCTGCAAACCCTTGAGGTTCGAACACTGGGGCGCGCACGAAGATCTCTCTCCCGCCCTAGTCCACTCGCACGACGATCTCAAGGCCTGGCTCGCCGAACCCAAAGAATAAGAGACATGAGGGTTTATACTGGTTCGGGCCACCGTTGTGGTGTAATACCCTACTCCAGTGTGGTGTGGTGGATTGCCTTGTAGGCTGGGATGAAAAAGTACAATGGGTGAACAGCCTCCGGAGGAGAGGTGTTCTTGAGCTCTATGAGCTGGTGAGGATGGTCTTGGTGGAATGGATCCGGTCTAAGATCAGTTGCCTCCTATGGTGGTGGCTAGTCCTATCTATAGAGGCCCTGGTCCTCTTCCCAAATATTAGGCGGGAAGGGATCCCATAACGGCCAATTTTGAAGGGAGATAACTAGTACAAGTTATCCTGACAAAAGGTGGTCTTCGCCTGCCAAAGGCTCTGGAGGTGACGCCGTTGTGGGCTCCGTGGTGACCTCCGTCCTGCCATCCTGCTAGTCTTGGTCATGTTGCACCGATATAGAAACATTTGCCTGATGCCTCCGGACTCCTCGCCTGCGCCTGCCCCTTTAGCACCAAAGAGGAAACTGGTGCTCCGCGCCCGCTGGTGCCCGCCTAGCCTTGATCGTCATGGCTCACGTCACGCGCACCTCGCGAGGTGCCCCTTGCATAGATATCTCCGCTGCTCGGGAGCCAGCCTAGTGAGGCTGCCCCTGAGGAGGTCTTGGCGTCGTCCGCCTCGCGAGGCTTGGCCCCTCGCGAGGGTCTTGAGTAGTTGTTGACGAAGCTGGGTTGTATCAGGCCGCTGACTGAGCCACGCCCTGGGCCGCAGGCAGGCAACTCTGGGTACCCGTGTTCCCAGGACGCCGACAGTAGCCCCCGGGCCCAAGGCGCGCTCGCAGTTGGCTTTTGTTGGGGAACGCAGTATTTCAAAATAAATCCTACGATCACGCAAGATCTATCTAGGAGAAGCATAGCAACGAGCGGGGAGAGTGTGTCCACGTACCCTCGTAGACCGAAAGAGGAAGAGTTTAGTAACACAGTTCATGTAGTCGAACGTCTTCGCGATCCAACTGATCCAAGTACCGAACACACGGCACCTCCGCGATCTGCACACGTTCAGCTCGGTGACGTCCCTCGAACTCTAATCCAGCTGAGGCCGAGGGTGAGTTTCGTCAGCACGACGGCGTGGTGACGGTGATGATGAAGTTACCGACGCAGGCTTCGCCTAAGCACTACGACAATATGACCGAGGTGGAAATCTATGGAAGGGGGCACCGCACACGGGTAAGAAATCAACTTGTGTCTCTTGGGGTGCTCCCTTGGCCACGTATATAAAGAAGGGAGGAGGAGGAGGCCAGCCTAGGAGGGGCGCGCCTATAGGGGAGTCCAACTAGGATTCCCGGTCCTAGTTGGAGTCCCCTTCCTTTTCCAAGAGGGGAGAGAGGGAAGGAGTAGGAGAGGGAGAAGGAAAGAGAGGGGCGCGCCGCCCCCTCCCTAGTCCAACTCGGACTTGCCATTGGGGGGGGGGGCGCACGGCCACCCCTTGAGGCCCTTCTCTCCTTTACCGTATGGCCCATTAAGGCCCACTACTTCCCCCGGCGAATTCTCGTAACTCTCCGGTACTCCGAAAAATATCCGAATCACTCAGAACCTTTCCGATGTCCGAATATAGCTTTCCAATATATCGATCTTTACGTCTCGACCATTTCGAGACTCCTCGTCATGTCCGTGATCTCATCCGGGAGTCCGAACAACCTTAGGTACATCAAATCACATAACTCATAATAAAAATCGTCATCGAACATTAAGTGTGCGGACCCTACGTGTTCGAGAACTATGTAGAAATGACCGAGACACATCTCCGGTCAATAACCAATAGTGGAACCTGGATGCTCATATTGGCTCCTACATATTCTACGAAGATCTTTATCGGTCAAACCGCATAACAACATATGTTGTTCCCTTTGTCATCAGTATGTTACTTGCCGAGATTCGATCGTCGGTATCATTATACCTAATTCAATCTCATTATCGGAAAGTCTCTTTACTCGTTTCGTAATACTTCATCCCGCAACTAACTCATTAGTCACATTGCTTGCAAGGCTTATAGTGATGAGCATTACCGAGAGGGCCCGGAGATACCTCTCCGATACACGGAGTGATAAATCCTAATCTCGATCTATGCCAACCCAACAAACACCTTCGGAGACACTTGTAGAGCATCTTTATAATCACTCAGTTATGTTGTGATGTTTGATAGCACACAAGGTGTTCCTCCGGTAATCGGGAGTTGCATAATCTCATAGTCAGAGGAACATGTATAAGTCATGAAGAAAGCAATAGCAATAAAACTCAACGATCATAATGCTAAGCTAACAGATGGGTCTTGTCCATCACATCATTCTCTAATGATGTGATCCCGTTCACCAAATGACAACACATGTCTATGGCTAGGAAACTTAACCATCTTTGATTAACGAGCTAGTCAAGTAGAGGCATACTAGGGACACTCTATTTTGTCTATGTATTCACACATGTATCAAGTTTCCGGTGAATACAATTCTAGCATGAATAATAAACATTTATAATGATATAAGGAAATATAAATAACAACTTTATTATTGCCTCTAGGGCATATTTCCTTTAGTCTCCCACTTGCACTAGAGTCAATAATCTAGTTCACATCGCCATGTGATTTAACACCAATAGTTCACATTACCATGTGATTAGTTCACATCGCCATGTGAATAATACCCAAAGGGTTTTACTAGAGTCAATAATCTAGTTCACATCACTATGTGATTAACACCCAAAGAGTACTAAGGTGTGATCATGTTTTGCTTGTGAGAGAAGCTTAGTCAATGGGTCTGTCACATTCAGAGTCGTATGTATTTTGCAAATTTTCTATGTCTACAATGCTCTGCATGGAGCTACTCTAACTAATTGCTCCCACTTTCAATATGTATCCAGATTGAGCCTCAGAGTCATTCGGATCGGTGTAAAAGCTTGCATCGGCGTAACTCTTTACGATGAACTCTTTATCTCATCCATAACCGAGAAATATCTCCTTAGTCTTCTTAGGATTATTTTGACCGCTGTCAAGTGATTCACTCCTGGATCAATATCGTACCCCCTTGCCAAACTCATGGCAAGGTACACAAAAAGTTTGGTACACAGCATAACATACTTTATAGAACCTATGGCTGAGGCATAGGGAATGACTTTCTATTTTGAGTCTTATTCAACTTTACACCTTGCTATACAGGCAAGAACTTCTTCTTTGACTGTTTCATTTTGAACTACTTCAAAAATCTTGTCAAGGTATGTACTCATTGAAAAACTTATCAAGCGTCTTGATCTATCTCTATAGATCTTGATGCCCAATATGTAAGCAGCTTCACCGAGGTCTTTCTTTGAAAAACTCGTTTCAAACACTCCTTTATGCTTTCCAGAAAATTCTACATTATTTCTAATCAACAATATGTCATTCACATATACTTATCAGAAATGCTGTAGTGCTCCCACTCACTTTCTTGTAAATATAGTCTTCACCGCAAGTCTGTATAAAACTATATGCTTTGATCAACTCATCAAAGCATATATTCCAACTCTGAGATGCTTGCGCCAGTCCATAGATGGATCGCTGGAGCTTGCACACTTTGTCAGCACCTTTAGGATTGACAAAACCTTCTTGTTGCATCATATACAACTCTTCTTTAAGAGATCTAAGGAATGTAGTTTTGACATCCATTTGCCAGTTTTCATAAAATGTGGCAATTGCTAACATGATTTAGACAGACTTAAGCATCGTTACGAGTGAGAAAATCTCATCATAGTCAACACCTTGAACTTGTCGAAAACCTTTTTGCGACAATCCGAGCATTGTAGATAGTAACACTACTTTCAGCGTCCGTCTTCCTCTTGAAGATCCGTTTATTCTCAATGGCTCGCCGATCATCGGGCAAGTCAATCAAAGTCCATACTTTGTTCTCATACATGGATCCCATCTCAGATTTCATGGCCTCAAGCCATTTCGCGGAATCTAGGCTCATCATTGATTCCTCATAGTTCGTAGGTTTGTCATGGTCAAGTAACATGACCTCCAGAATAGGATTACTGTACTAGTATGGTGTGGATCTTACTCTGGTTAACCTACGAGGTTCGGTAGTAACTTGATCAGAATTTTCATGATCATCATCATTAGCTTCCTCACTAATTGGTGTAGGAATCACTGGAACTAATTTCTGTGATAAACTAGTTTCCAATAAGGGAGAAGGTACAACTACCTCATCAAGTTCTATTTTCCTCCCACTCACTTCTTTCAAGAGAGACTCCTTCTCTAGAAAGGATCCAGTCTTAGCAACAAAGATCTTGCCTTCAGAACTGTGATAGAAGGTGTACCCAACTATTTATTTTGGGTATCCTATGAAGACACATTTGGGTTCGAGCTTATCAGGTTGAAGCTTTTTCACATAAGCATCGCAACCCGAAACTTTAAGAAACGATAACTTGGGTTTCTTGCCAAACCACAGCTAATATGGTGTCATCTCAACGGATTTAGATGATGCCCTATTTAACGTGAATGCAGCTGTCTCTAATGCATAACCCCAAAACGATAATGATAAATCGGTAAGAGACATCATAGATCGCACCATATCTAATAAAGTACGGTTATGATGTTCGGACACACCATTACGCTGTGGTGTTCCAGGTGGCGTGAGTTGTGAAACTATTCCACATTGTTTCAAATGAAGACCAAACTCGTAACTCAAATATTCGTCCCCGCGATCAGATCGTAGAAACTTTATTTTCTTGTTACGATGATTTTCCACTTCACTCTGGAATTCTTTGAACTTTTCAAATGTTTCAGACTTATGTTTCATCAAGTAGATATACCCATATCTGCTCAAATCATATGTGAAGGTCAGAAAATAACGATACCCACCGTGAGCCTCAACACTCATCGGATCGTATACATCAGTATGTATTATTTCCAATAAGTCAGTTGCTCGCTCCATTGTTCCGGAGAACGGAGTCTTAGTCATGTTGCCCATGAGGCATGGTTTGCAAGCATCAAGTGATTCATAATCGAGTGATTCCAAAAGTCCATCAGTATGGAGTTTCTTCATGCGCTTTGCACCAATATGACCTAAACGGCAGTGCCACATATAAGTTGCACTATCATTATTAACTTTGCATATTTTGGCTTCAATATTATGAATATGTGTATCACTACGATCGAGATTCAATAAACCATTTATATGGAGTGTATGATCATAGAAGGTTTTATTCATGTAAATAGAATAACAATTATTATTTGACTTAAATGAATAACCATATTGCAATAAACATGATCCAATCATATTATGCTCAACGCAAACACCAAATAACATTTATTTTAGGTTCAACACTAATCCCAAAGGTAAAGGGAGTGTGCGATGGTGACCTTATCAATATTGGAATCACTTCCAACACACATCGTTATGCCCTCAACTAGTCTTTGTTCATTTTGTAACACCTGTTTAGAGTTTACTAATCATAGCAACTGAACCAGTATCAAATACCTAGGGGCTACTATGAAAACTAGTAAAGTACACATCAATAACATGTATATCATATATACTTTTATTCACTTTGCCATCCTTCTTATCCGCCAAGTATTTGGGGCAGTTCCGCTTCCAATGACCATTTCCTTCGCAGTAGAAGCCTCTGTTGGAATAGGCAGTGCCTAGGAGGCGCTTAGGCACGCCTAGGCGCTAGGCGATGGAGAAAAGCCTCGCCTAGGGCATAAATGGAAGTCTAGGCAGGGCAAGCATGCAATTGTCTACAAAAGCAAGGAATAATGCCATGTGGCACTAATATGCCAAACATGCCATATTCCAACGGCAATAGTTGGCAGTCAACTTATTTATATGCCCTAAATTAATATCGACATACAAATAATACTCATAAATACACCCTGAGAGTAAAACTATATTACCGCCTAGGCCACGCCTACGTCGCTTAAGCACCGCCTAGCACTAGGCGAAGGCCAACCGCCTCGCTTATGCCTACCGCTTTTTCCAACCTTGGTAGAAGCACTCAGTTTCAGGCTTGGGTCTAGCTTTGGGCTTCTTCATGGGAGTGGCAACTTGCTTGAAACTAGTGGTTTTGTCAACCATCAACATTTGATGATTTTCTTGATTTTTACCTTCATCGATTTTAGCATCACGAAGAGCTCGGGAATCATTTTCATCATCCCTTGCATATTATAGTTCATCACGAAGTTCCAGTAACTTGGTGATAGTGACTAGAGAACTCTGTCAATCACTATTTTATCTGGAAGATTAACTCCCAGTTGATTCAAGCGATTGTAGAACTCAGACAATCTGAGCATATGCTCACTGGTTGAGCTATTCTCCTCCATCTTTTAGGCAAAGTACTTGACAGAGGTCTCAAACCTCTCGACTCGGGCATGAGTCTGAAATACCAATTTCAGCTCTTGGAACATCTTATATGCTCTGTGGCATTCAAAACATTTTTGAAGTCCCGGTTCTAAGCCGTAAAACATGGCGCACTAAACTATCAAGTAGTTATCATAACGAGCTTGCCAAATGTTCATAACATCTGTATCTACTCCTGCAATAGGTCTGTCACCTAGCGGTGCAGCAAGGACATAATTCTTCTGTGCAGCAATGAGGATAATCCTCAGATCACGGACCTAGTCCGCATCATTGCTACTATCATCTTTCAACATAGTTTTTCTCTAGGAACATATAAAAAATAAACAGGGAGCTACGTCGCGAGCTATTGATCTACAACATAGTTATGCAAATAGTACCAGGACTAAGTTCATGATAAATTAAATTCAATTAATCATATTACTTAAGAATTCCCACTTAGATAGACATCCCTCTAGTCATCTAAATGACCACGTGATCCATATCAACTAAACCAAGTCCGATCATCACGTGAAATGGAGTAGTTTTCAATGGTGAACATCACTATGTTGATCATATCTACTATATGATTCACGCTCGACCTTTCGGTATCAGTGTTCCGAGGCCATATCTGGATATGCTATGTTCGTCATGTTTAACCCGAGTATTCTGTGTGTGCAAAATTGGCTTGCACCTGTTGTATGTGAACATAGAGCTTATCACACCCGATCGTCACGTGGTGTCTTGATATGTCTCCAACGTATCTATAATTTATGAAGCATTCATGCTATATTACTATGTGTTTTGAATGATTATGGGCTTTATTATACACCTTTATATTACTTTTGGGACTAACCTATTAACCGGAGGCCCAGCCCATATTGTTGTTTTATTGTGCATTTGATATTTCAAGAAAAGGAATATCAAATGGAGTCCAAACGGAATGAAACCTTCGGCAGCATTATTTTTGGGAAGAATATGATCCTGGAGACTTGGAGTTCACGTCAGAAGATCCTCGAGGAGCCCAGGAGATAGGGGGGCGCCCCCCCCCCCTACAGGGCACGGCCCCCTGTCTCGTGGACCCCACGAGCACCCCCCGACCGACTTCTTTCGCCTATATAGTCCCACATACCCTAAAAATATCCCCGGAGAAGATAGATCGGGAGTTCCGCCGCTGCAAGCCTCTGTAGCCACCAAAAACCTCTCGGGAGTCTGTTCCGCACCTGGGAGGGGAACCCATCACCGGTGGCCATCGTCATCATCCCCGCGCTCTCCATGACGATGAGGGAGTAGTTCACCCTCGGGGCTGAGGGTATGTACCAGGAGCTATGTGTTTGATCTCTCTCTCTCTCTCTCTCTCTCTCTCGTGTTCTCTCTATGGCACGATCTTGATGTATCGCGAGCATTGTTATTATAGTTGGATCTTATGATGTTTCTCCCCCTCTACTCTCTTGTGATGAATTGAGTTTCCCTCTTGAAGTTATCTTATCGGATTGAGTCTTTGATTTGAGAACACTTGATGTATGTCTTGCCGTGTTTATCTGTGGTGACAATGGGATATCACGTGCCACTTGATGTATGTTTTGGTGACCAACTTGCGGGTTCTGCCCATGAACCTATGCATAGGGGTTGGCACACGTTTTCTTGACTCTCCGGTAGAAACATTGGGGCACTCTTTGAAGTACTTTGTGTTGGTTGGATGAATCTGAGATTGTGTGATGCATATCGTATAATCATGCCCACGGATACTTGAGGTGACAATGGAGTATCTAGGTGACATTATGGTTTTGGTTGATTTGTGTCTTAAGGTGTTATTCTAGTACGAACTCTTTAATAGATCGATCCGAAAGAATAACTTTGAGGTGGTTTCGTACCCTACCATAATCTCTACGTTTGTTCTGCGGTATTAGTGGCTTTGGAGTGACTCTTTGTTGCATGTTGAGGGCTTGTTATATGATCTATCTATGTTATTATTGTTGAGAGAACTTTCACTAGTGAAAGTATGAACCCTAGGCCTTGTTTCCTATCATTGCAATACCGTTTACGCTCACTTTTATCATTAGTTACCTTGCTGTTTTTATTATTGTAACATCCCAAATTTTCAGATTTGGAATGTTAATAGGATCATTCTTTGTCATCATGATTTCTATGCATATTTGAATTATTATTATTATTATTTTATTCAAAGTGTTTTCCAACTCAAGGGCAAAATATTTGGAGTGGAGATAATATGACTTCTCCCATATTAATTATATTTGGAAAATGCTAATAATATATTCTGGAGTCTACATAAATTATTTTGTCTTTGTTGAAACTCATAGTTATTGATTTTAGAGTTGTTATAATGCTCTTTGTAGGGTCCTATTGCATAAAAAATATATTTTTAATGCATTTGTATTTTAAAAATGTCCACGGTATTTTAAATTAGTATTAGTATTTTACTGTGTGCTCTCGTAATTTTATTTTGTTCTATTTTAGTTTTGTTTAGCTATATTTTTACTTCTGTAGCAGAGGTTTTTTTTAAAGAGAGAAACCGCCCGTACTGTGCAGTTGGGCTGCACAGTGGCCCAGAGGCCTCGCCATGTGGCCAGCATGTCAGCAAGTGGCGGCCCATTTCGGCTTAGCGACAGCCCACCCTTGAGCTTACATTTTGTTTTTTTCCTCTATGCCGCTGCCAACCGGGACCCGCCTGTCATCTCTCTCCTCTCGCCCAGTCTCCTGTTCACGCATGATGCCGAGTCAACCCGACTCTAATCCTCGTTGATTCGCATCTGTTTTTGATCCTTCTACCCCGCCGACCCCCTATAAATTCTTCCCGAATCCTCCCCTACCGATTTTGGCAAAACGGAGTTCTCCTGCTAGTTTCGCCTCGGGCTGGATCTCACCGAGTCCGCCAGAAGCTTCTTCACGGTCGTTTCGTCGACGCAGAAGGTTCCCAGCGCCCTTACCTTCGGTTGTCTTCGCCTTGACCTCCTCTCGTTCCCTCACCTATTAGTTCTCGCAGGGAAGCACCCACCCGAGTGCTTCGAGCTCGCCCCAACGAACACCCCACCGCCCGAGCTCCAGCCACCCTCTGCCGTCATCCTCGCCGCCACCGACGCCGCTAAGGACGCGTCGTTGAGACCTGCAGAAGAGATCCACGACCCGTCGCTACCGCCGGAGTCTGGAGACCACCAGAGCAGGCGCCACCATCGCCGCCCGAGCCGCCCCGCGCCGTTCTTCCTCAAGTCCGGCGGCCACCCTCTGTTCTTCTCCGGTGAGCAAACGACAGCCGCCCGATCTTCTGGAAACGGCCAAGATTAGGTCTGTGTTTGTTTTTATTTTAGCCGAACCGTTATATGTTAAGCTGCGGCCGTCCGCTCTTTATCCACTGGAGCACACAAACTCCAGCCAATCAGCATCCGCCATGTGGCACATCCACAAAGGTTGCCGCAGTTCTTTCCAGAACGCTTTTATGGCATAATTTTTCTTTGCAGATTCCATATCAAATTTTCATTTAGGTTTATCTTGAGATCCGTAACTCCAAGTTCATCGATTCTTTTTCCTGTGTACTCGTAGTGACCAGGAGCATATTGTAGAACCAAAATTTAACATTTTTGAACAGTTCAAAATTGAATTTGTGTAAATTTGATTTCAAACTTTCGGAGGCCATATCTTTCAAACCATTGATCCAAATTTGTTGATTCTTTTTGAATTGTGATCCTGCCAGCACGTAGATGATTTATACCTACTATTACGTTCTGTTATTTAAGTTTTTATTTGAACTCATTGTTGTTTACTTTATTTTAGTGTTATGTGAGCATAGTTTATTTATTGGTGCCTTCGTTATCATATAGATTGTCCCAGTGTGAAGCGGATCGGAATTAAGCGTTAGAGTACTTCAACACCGTTCAAGGCAAGTTTGCACTTTTGATTTTGCTCATCCTATATTCTGCTATGCATGTGTGATTTTTATGCTATGACATGTGCTTGGTTTGATATGTATGTTCTGTGTTGTCATATTCTGGTGTGATCAACTTGCTATGATAGACGTGGGCATATGTCGAGTGATCCATGAAAGTGGTGTGTGTTTATAGCCGTAGGCTCGGGATTATTAACCAGGTGAATGCATCACTGGCAGAGCGCTCTATTGTCCCTAGAGAATGCGCCATTGGCAGAGCGCACTTGAGGCGAGGTTTAGTTTTCGGAACTTAAATCAGGTGAATGCGTCCTTGGCAGAGCGCTCTATTGTTCCTAGAGAATGCGCCACTGACCGCACTTGAGACATACTTCTGAAGTTCTTGTCATGTTTATTTAGAATCTTTGGGTTATCTTGGGCGAGTAAATTAGAGACGGTTGTGAGTTCAGGTAGTGGAGGTAGGTGAAGACATTCTTCTCCAAACTAGTGTGTTTTGTTTGTCATACATTGCTTTGTGGATGTAGGTTTGCTATATCATATTGTGTGATTTGCCAATACATTCAATGTATTGACCCTTGTGGCTGCAACTTATCATGTTGCAGGATTTTCAGATGATCAGTGAGATACAGTAGGGTTGCGAGTCTTCACTCGACATGTTCTCCAGTGGGCATTGATGGACTCGTCGTTGATTATGCTACCTTTCCGCTGTTATTATTGAATAAGTTAGCCATGTGCTATTCGGTTTGTAATACTTTATAAATTCTGGATCATACATTGTAGTAAATGATGCACTTGTTATTTGATATTCATATGTACTGTGTGTGCTAGCGAGTCGATCCAGGGACTAGCACAGTGAGCACAGAGACATCGAATCTTATCAGATTCGGGTCGTTATAGATGGTATCAGAGCAGTGTGTTGACTGTAGGTCGTGACCCTAGAAAATGGATTAGAAAAGCCATAGGAGTGAAAAACTTACTTTACAACTCTTTGTTTGCTTGTTAGTTCATACTCTTGTACTCATATCTTTTCTTTTCAAAGTATAGATGGCCCCTGGTATTATTATTAGTGTTATTTAGGGAGTTTAGTTGGCAGACCACCATTCCTAAGTTGTATTCGATAAACGATTTGCGGTAGTATGATGAGACCATATCTCTTGTGGATATGACCTTACCTGTAGGTTTTGCTTGTGTTTTGTGATATGTCATATGTTTGGTTGGTCATTGCTTTCTGCGTTGTCATATTTCGTGGGTTGTTTATATTATGCAATTGGGTGCTTTGATTGATCATATTATGCAATTTAGTGTTTGTTTTTGTTGTTGTTGGAGTTTTAGTTGCTAGCATGAGCATATGGGTAGTGTTTTCCCCTTAGATCTATTTCTGTCTATATCTCACCCTTGCTTACCTATCAGATGCCGCCGAGGCGTAACTCTAGGGCGATGGTTCAGGAGATAACAACAACAATGACATACCGCCATACATGCAGCAGCTGCTTCAGGGACAGACTCAGTTGATCCAGTTACTTGTTCAGAACCAGAACAACAACAACAACAACAACAATAACAATAACAATAATCCACCACCACCCCCAGTTGATGCACTCACTCATTTCTTGAGGTTGAATCCTCGGAGGTTTTCTAGCACCCCTGAACCTATTGTGGCTGATGATTGGCTTCGCTCGGTTAATAGGAATTTGGAGACAGTTGGTTGCACTGATGCAGAGAGAGTGAGGTTTGCCTCGCATTTGTTAGAAGGACCAACCGCAGCATGGTGGGACAATTACTTGGTCACTTATCCTATTGCTACTATCACTTGGGCGCAGTTTCAGGCAGGTTTTCGCGCCGCACATGTGTCTGCTGGAGCCATGAGTCCGAAGAAGAGAGATTTCCGCAGCTTGCGTCGGGGAGGTCGCCTTTGTGAATGCATATGTGGAGGAATTCAATAATCTTGCGGTATGCACCTAATGATGTTAACAATGATGCAGCTAGACAGGAGAAGTTTCTTGAAGGACTGGATGATGAGTTGAGTATTCAGTTGTGATGGCGACATTCAACAACTGTCAGGAGCTTATTGATAAGGCTATTCTACTTGAAGGCAAGTTTCTAGAGGTGGAGAACCGCAAGAGGAAGGCGAGTGACACAGAGTTCAATTCTGGAGGACAATGGAAGCATCGTAATTCATCAACATCTTCTGAGTACTATGATTCTGAAGTGGACATTTATAATAGTCATAACCATGATGGGCATAATCATCACAACAACAATGGACACAACCACAATGCTCGGAGGAATGGCAACAACGACCACGACCTTTCGACACCCACAAAGAAGGATCTAAGCCGATCACTTTACTTTGCTGAGATCACGGGAACCCGTGACACGATTCAACAAACTGTCACGAGAAGAAAATGAATTATGACAATGGCAATTACGAGAGAAGGAGATTGATCACTTCGAAAGTGGACATGTGAATCACACAAGGGTAGGAAGACCAGATAATGCATCAGTCTTTGGTAAGATTCTTAATTAAGATCAAAGTATTGTGACCGTTCTTTCAATATTGATGCATCATATCTCGTCATGTGAAGGAATTATGCAATGAGTAAGCCTCGATATTTTGGAATATGGATTATGTCAAGTTCCCATCTTTAACCTTGCTAGCCAACTCGAATCTCGAGGACGAGATTCATTCTAAGGGGGGTAGATTTGTAACATCCCAAATTTTCAGATTTGGAATGTTAATAGGATCATTCTTTGTCATCATGATTTCTATGCATGTTTGAATTATTATTATTATTTTTTTATTCAAAGTGTTTTCCAACTCAAGGCAAAAATATTTGGAGTGGAAATAATATGACTTCTCCCATATTAATTATATTTGGAAAATGCTAATAATATATTCTGGAGTCTACATAAATTATTTTGTCTTTGTTGAAACTCATAGTTATTGATTTTAGAGTTGTTATAATGCTCTTTGTAGGCTCCTATTGCAGAAAAATATTTTTTTAATGCATTTGTATTTTAAAAATGTGCACGGTATTTTAAATTAGTATTAGTATTTTACTGTGTGCTCTCGTAATTTTATTTTGTTCTGTTTTAGTTTTGTTTAGCTATATTTTTACTTACATGTGAGGTTTTTTAAAAAAGAGAAACACCCGTCTTTGTGCAGTTGGGCTGCAGTGTGATCGAGGCCTCGCCCTTGTCAGCTCTTGCTTAACAGCGGCCCATTTCGGCTTAGCGACAGCCCACCCCGCAGGCTTCTGTTTTTGTTTTTTTTCCTCTATGCCGCTGCCAACCGGGACCCGCCTGTCATCTCTCTCCTCTCGCCCAGTCTCCTGTTCACGCACGATGCCGAGTCAACCCGACTCTAATCCTCGTTGATTCGCATCTGTTTTTGATCCTTCTACCCCGCCGGCCCCCTATAAATTCTTCCCGAATCCTCCCCTACCGATTTTGGCAAAAACGGAGTTCTCCCGTGCGAGTTTTGCCTCGTCGCTGGATCTCACCGGAGTCCGCCGCGGAAGCTTCTTCGCCGGTCGTTTCCATCGACGCAGAAGGTTCCCAGCGCCCCTTACCTTTGGTTGTCTTCGCCTTGACCTCCTCTCTCTCCCTCACCTATTAGTTCTCGCAGGGAAGCACCCACCCGAAGTGCTTGAGCTGCCCCAACGAACACCCCACCGCCTCGAGATCCAGCCACCTCTGCCGTCATCCCGCTCGCCACCGGCGCCCGCGAGGACGTCGTCGAGACCGCGAAGAGATCCACGACCCGTCGCTACCCGCGAGTCCGGAGACCACCAGAGCAGGCGCCACCATCGCCGCCCGAGCACGCCCAGCGCCGTTCTTCCTCAAGTCCGGCGGCCATCCTCTGTTCTTCTCCGGTGAGCAAGCAGCGGCCGCCCGATCTTACGTAACGGCCAAGATTAGGTCTGTGTTTGTTTTTATTTTAGCCGAACCGTTATCTGTTAAGCTGCGGCCGTCCGCTCTTTATCCATTGCAGCAAACAAACTCCAGCCAATCAGCATCCGCCACGTGGCACATCCACAGTGCCGCGGCAGTTCTTTCCAGAACGCTTTTATGGCATAATTTTTCTTTGCAGATTCCATATCAAATTTTCATTTAGGTTTATCTTGAGATCCGTAACTCCAAATTCATCGATTCTTTTTCCTGTGTACTCGTAGTGACCAGGAGCATATTGTAGAACCAAAATTTAACATTTTTGAACAGTTCAAAATTGAATTTGTGTAAATTTGATTTCAAACTTTCGGAGGCCATATCTTTCAAACCGTTGATCCAAATTTGTTGATTCTTTTTGAATTGTGATCCTGCCGGACGTAGATGATATATACCTACTATTACGTTCTGTTATTTAAGTTTTATTTGAACTCGTTGTTGTTTACTTTATTTTAGTGTTATGTGAGCATAGTATATTTTTTGGTGCCTTCGTTAATCGTATAGATTGTCTGGAGTGTGAAGCGGATCAGAATTAAGCGTTAGAGTACTTCAACACCGTTCAAGGCAAGTTTGCACTTTTGATTTTGCTCATCCTATATTCTGCTATGCATGTGTGATTTTTATGCTATGACATGTGCTTGGTTTGATATGTATGTTCTGTGTTGTCATATTCTGGTGTGATCAACTTGCTATGATAGACCTGGGCATATGTCAAGTGATCCATGAAAGTGGTGAGTGTTTATAGCCGTAGGCTCGGGATTATTAACCGGTGAATGCGTCACCGCGGGCGCTCTATTGTCCCTAGAGAATGCGCCATTGACAGAGCGCACTTGAGGCGAGGTTTAGTTTTCGGAACTTAAATCAGGTGAATGCGTCCTTGGCAGAGCGCTCTATTGTTCCCAGAGAATGCACCACTGATAGAGCGCACTTGAGACATTCTTCTGAAGTTCTTGTCATGTTTATTTAGAATCTTTGGGTTATCTTGGGCGAGTAAATTAGAGACGGTTGTGAGTTCAGGTAGTGGAGGTAGGTGAAGACATTCTTCTCCAAACTAGTGTGTTTTGTTTGTCATACATTGCTTTGTGGATGTAGGTTTGCTATATCATATTGTGTGATTTGCCAATACATTCAATGTATTGACCCTTGTGGCTGCAACTTATCATGTTGCAGGATTTTCAGATGATCGATGAGATCTGATGGGGTTGCGAGTCTTCACTCGACATGTTCTCCAGTGGGCATTGATGGACTCGTCGTTGATTATGCTACCTTTCCGCTGTCATTATTGAATAAGTTAGCCATGTGCTATTCGGTTTGTAATACTTTATAAATTCTGGATCATACATTGTAGTAAATGATGCACTTGTTATTTGATATTCATATGTACTGTGTGTGCTAGCGAGTTGATCCAGGGACTAGCACAGTGAGCACAGAGACATCGAATCTTATCAGATTCGGGTCGTTACAATTATTTCAGATTATAAAAACCTATATCTACCATCCATATTGCACTTGTATCACCATCTCTTCGCCGAACTAGTGCACCTATACAATTTACCATTGTATTGGGTGTGTTGGGGACACAAGAGACTCTTTGTTATTTGGTTGCGGGGTTTCTTGAGAGAGACCATCTTCATCCCTCGCCTCCCACGGATTGGTAAACCTTAGGTCATCCACTTGAGGGAAATTTGCTACTGTCCTACAAACCTGTGCACTTGCGGGCCCAACAACGTCTACAAGAAGAAGTTTTGCGTAGTAGACATCAAACTCTTTTCCTGCGCCCGTTGCCTTGGAGGCTAGGTAAGAGGCACTCACTCACACCCCGTCAACTAAGCTCTTTTCTGGCGCCGTTGCTGGGGAGGTGAGTGCTTGAAGGTATATCTTTAGATCTTGCAATCGAATCTTTTTGTTTCTTGTTTTATCACTAGTTTATTTTATAAAAGAAAACTACCAAAAAAATGGAATTGAGTTTGTCTCATACGCTTCATCTTTTTAATATCTTCCGTGAGAATGATGGAAAGGAAAATTGTGCTCAAGTGCTAGAAGAAGAATGCTATAAAATGTTTGGTACTAGATCTTTGTATGATGACCTTGATTGCAACGTTGTTAGTATAAATTCCTTGAATATCCATGATGCTAATGATATGCAAAGCCACAAGGTTGGGGAAGCTTTGTTTGATGAATATGATATTTTTTGTCCCCCAAGTTTTGATGAGCAAATTTATTATGATGATAGCATGACTCCTATTTATGATGATTATATTGATGAAAGTGGGTTTGGAAGAGTGTCAACTTTAGGAAGTAGTGATCCCACTATTTTGGAGGATGTTGAATCTTATTGTAATGAACATGAAAGTGGGTTTGGAAGAGTGTGAACTTTATTTAGTGATTCCACTATCTTGGGAGAGGTTTCAATCGATTATGATGAGAACGAAGTTGCTACTTATGATGATTATTGTGATGAAACTTATGCTATAAAAAGTAGTGATGATTATATTTGCAAATCTTGTCATGATTATGATTACCCTTTTTCTGAACATTACTCTTTTAATGCGGAAACAATTTTTAGCGTTCAAGTCTCTTATGATACTCCCACTATTCCGAATGAGAAGAATTTTGCTTATGTGGAGAGTAGTAAATTTTCTATGCTTGTAGATCATGAAAAGAATGCTTTAGGTGCTGATTATATTGTTGAATTCATTCATGATGCTACTGAAAATTATTATGAGGGAGGAACATATGCTTGTAGGAATTGCAATAATATCAAGTTTCCTCTCTATGTGCTTAATTTTTTGAAGTTATGCTTGTTTTGCCTTCCTATGCTAGTTGATTATTGTTCCCATAAGTTGTTTGCTCACAAAATCCCTATGCATAGGAAGTGGGTTAGACTTAAATGTGCTAGTCATATTCTTAATGATGCTCTCTTTATGTTTCAATTCTTATCTTTTATGTGAGCATCATTGAAATCATCATGCCTAGCTAGGGGCGTAAAACGATAGCGCTTGTTGGGAGGCAACCCAATTTTATTTTAGTTTCTTGCTTTTTGGTTCTGTTTAGTAATAAATAATCCATATATATTCTGTTTAGATGTGGTTTTATGTTTTAATTAGTGTTTGTGCCAAGTAGAACCTTTGGGAAGACTTGGGTGAAGTCTTTATGATCATGCTGTAAAAAACAGAAACTTTAGCGCTCACGAGATTAGCTTCAACTTTTTACTGGAGAGTGCTATTTAGTTGATTATTTTTGCAGATGATTACTAGACAAATTCCTCAGGTCCAACAATTTAGTTTAGAATTTTTCGAGTTCCGGAAGTTTGCGTTAGTTGCAGATTACTACAGACTGTTCTGTTTTTGACAGATTCTTTTCTTCGTGTGTTGTTTGCTTATTTTGATGACTCTATGGCTAGTAAAATAGTTTATAAACC
The DNA here is from genome assembly GCA_021605145.1 of Aegilops bicornis. NCBI lineage: Eukaryota > Viridiplantae > Streptophyta > Magnoliopsida > Poales > Poaceae > Aegilops > Aegilops bicornis. Next base: position 703,453,314 of record CM038670.1, read on the forward strand.
ATAGATAAGTTGTAATACAGTAGGTTTAACACCAATATAAATAAATAATGAGTTCATTACAGTACCTTGAAGTGGTGTTTTGTTTTCTTTAAGCTAACGGATCTCACGAAGTTTTTTACATTAAGTTTTGTGTTGTGAAGTTTTCAAGTTTTGGGTAAAGATTCGATGGACTATGGAATAAGGAGTGGCAAGAGCCTAAGCTTGGGGATGCCCAAGGCACCCCAAGGCAATATTCATGGACAACCAAGAGCCTAAGCTTGGGGATGCCCCGGATGGCATTCCCTCTTTCGTCTTCATTCATCGGTAACTTTACTTGGAGCTATATTTTTATTCACCACATGATATGTGTTTTGCTTGAAGCATCATTTTATCTTGTTAGTATTTGCTTGCTGTTATTTAGAATAATGTTTTGCATCTTTAGTTTCAATAAAAAAGTCAAGGATAGCCTTTACCATGCTTATTTTGCTAGTATACATGTTGCTGTTTGAAAAACAGAAAGTTTACCGCTGTTGCAAAAATTCCCTAGAAAAGTCAGAGAGTGGTATAATGTTAAATCTTTTTGCATATTGAGCTCTGATAAATTTATTACCGTGGGAATTTTAGTTCATAATTTTTGGAGTCAGTGAAGTATTGATACTCTTGCATTCTTTATAGACTGTACTGTTTTGGCAGATTGCTGTTATGTTTGCATTGTTTGCATATGTTTGCTTGTTTAATGATTCTATTTAAGGATAGGAGTATTAAATATGCAGAGACATTTAGTATTCAATGTTGAATAATAATTTTAGTGATTTGTCACAGTAGAAAATGATAAGGTTTTGCATTGGTTTATACTAACCTATCTCACGAGTTCTTGTTGAGTTTGGTGCGTATGAAGCTTTTGATAAAAAGAGAAACCATGATATGAGAGGAATTAAGAAGACACGAAAGTTCAAGCTTGGGGATGCCCAAGGCACCCCAAGATAATATTTCAAGAAGTCTCAAGCATCTAAGCTTGGGGATGCCCCGGTAGGCATCCCACCTTTCTTCTTCAAGAACTATCGGTTAGTATCGGTTGAGCCTAAGTTTTTGCTTCTTCACATGAGTTGTGCTATCCTTGCATTGTCATTTTGTTTTGTTTTGCTTGCTGTTTGAATACAATACCAAGATCTGAAATTCTTAAATGAGAGAGAGTCTTCTCATAGTTACATAATTATTTAGCTACTCATTGATCTTCACTTATATCTTTTTAGAGTAGTTTGTCATTTACTCGTGTGCTTCACTTATATCCTATGAGTAAATGGTTGAATGAGTTGATTGTCATAAATCTGAAATTATATATGCCTCATTTTCTTATCCCATGGGGAGTAATGACTTCACGTCTCAGAAGTAGAGGTTGTAAATTTATTGAAGGTTAGGAAGCGTTGTATTGGTAATTTGAACAATTCATGAAAGAATATTGAAGGAAGAGAGATTTCACATATAAATATACTATCCTAGACATCTTTTATAGTTGGGAGCACTCATTAAGTATGACATGCTAAAGAGTTAATGTTGGACAAGGAAGACAATGTAATGGGTTTTGTTTTCCAACATCTCAGTTAAAGTATATTGTCATGGATCATTCAAACATGTTGAGCTTGCCTTTCCCCCTCATGCTAGCCAAAAATTCCTTGCACCAAGTAGAGATACTAATTGTGCTTCCAAATATCCTTAAACCCAGTTTTGCCATGAGAATCCACCATACCTACCTATGGATTGAGTAAGATCCTTCAAGTAAGTTGTCAGCGGTGCAAGCAATAAAATTGCTCTCTAAATATGCATGACTTATTAGTGCGGAGAAAATAAGCTTTGTAATGATCTTGTTATGGAAGCAATAAAAGCGACGGACTGCATAATAAAGGTCCATATACAAGGGGCAATATAAAGTGACGGTTCTTTCGCATTAAGATTTTGTGCATCCAACCCTAAAAGCGCATGACAACCTCTGCTTCCCTCTGCGAAGGGCCTATCTTTTATTTTATGTCTTTTACTTTATGCAAGAGTCAAGGTGATCTTCACCTTTCCCTTTTTCATTTTATCCTTTGGCAAGCTCCTCGTGTTGGGAAGATCTTGATATATATATATCCAATTGAATGTAAGTTAGCATGAACTATTATTGTTGACATCACCCAAAGGTGAATACGTTGGGAGGCAACACTATAAGCCCCTATCTTTCTCAGTGTCCGATTGAAACTCCATAACCATTAGTATTACGTGAGTGTTAGCAGTTGTAGAAGACTATATGATAGTTGAGTATGTGGACTTTGATATTCCTGAAAATAAGATGAATTGCAATTGTTTGAATGACTGAGAATGAAGTTTGCTAGTTTTCAAGAAAGTTTATGGTCTATGCTTTGACATGTGAATTGCTTGTTACTTTACCGTGAGAATTTTTATGAGATGAACTACTGTTATGACATATTATCATGCTAGAAAAGGTGATTGAAATTATCATTGATCAAACTTGTGCACCTTCTAGCATTCACACATCATAAATTCTTTTTTTATCATTTACCTACTCGAGGGGCAGTAGGAATTAAGCTTAGATGCTGATACGTCTCCAACGTATCTATAATTTATAAACATTCATGCTATATTACTATGTGTTTTGAATGATTATGGGCTTTATTATACACTTTTATATTACTTTTGGGACTAACCTATTAACCGGAGGCCCAGCCCATATTGCTGTTTTATTATGCATTTGATATTTCAAGAAAAGCGAATATCAAAAGGAGTCCAAACGGAATGAAACCTTCGGCAGCATTATTTTTGGGAAGAATATGATCCTGGAGACTTGGAGTTCATGTCAGCAGATCCTCGAGGAGCCCAGGAGATAGGGGGCGCCCCCCCCTACAGGGTGCGGCCCCCTGTCTTGTGGACCCCTCGAGCACCCCCCGACCGACTTCTTTCGCCTATAAAGTCCCACGTACCCTAAAAACATCCCCGGAGAAGTTATATCGGGAGTTTCACCGCCGCAAGCCTCTGTAGCCACCAAAAACCTCTCGGGAGTCTATTCCGACCCACTGCCGGAGGGGGAACCCATCACCGGTGGCCATCTTCATCATCCCGGCGCTCTCCATGATGAGGAGGGAGTAGTTCACCCTCGGGGCTGAGGGTATGTACCAGTAGCTATGTGTTTGATCTCTCTCTCTCGTGTTCTCTCTATGGCACGATCTTGATGTATCGCGAGCTTTGTTATTATAGTTGGATCTTATGATGTTTCTCCCCCTCTACTCTCTTGTGATGAATTGAGTTTCCCTCTTGAAGTTATCTTATCGGATTGAGTCTTCGATTTGAGAGCACTTGATGTATGTCTTGCCGTGTATATCTATGGTGACAATGGGATATCACGTGCCACTTGATGTATTTTTTGGTGACCAACTTGCGGGTTCCGCCCATGAACCTATGCATAGGGGTTGGCACACGTTTTCTTGACTCTCCGGTTGAAACTTTGGGGCACTCTTTGAAGTACTTTGTGTTGGTTGGATGAATCTGAGTTTGTGTGATGCATATCGTATAATCATGCCCACGGATACTTGAGGTGACAATGGAGTATCTAGGTGACATTAGGGTTTTGGTTGATTTGTGTCTTAAGGTGTTATTCTAGTACGAACTCTTTAATAGATCGATCCGAAAGAATAACTTTGAGGTGGTTTCATACCCTACCATAATCTCTACGTTTGTTCTCCGCTATTAGTGGCTTTGGAGTGACTCTTTGTTGCATGTTGAGGGCTTGTTATATGATCTATCTATGTTATTATTGTTGAGATAACTTGCACTAGTGAAAGTATGAACCCTAGGCCTTGTTTCCTATCATTGCAATACCGTTTACGCTCACTTTTATCATTAGTCACCTTGCTGTTTTTGTTATTTCAGATTACAAAAACCTATATCTACCATCCATATTGCACTTGTATCAACATCTCTTCGCCGAACTAGTGTACCTATACAATTTACCATTGTATTGGGTGTGTTGGGGACACAAGAGACTCTTTGTTATTTGGTTGCAGGGTTGCTTGAGAGAGACCATCTTCATCCTACGCCTCCCACGGATTGATAAACCTAAAGTCATCCACTTGAGGGAAATTTGCTACTGTCCTACAAACCTGTGCACATGCAGGCCCAACAACGTCTACAAGAAGAAGGTTGCGTAGTAGACATCATGTCTCAGCACGAAGAACTATCACAACGGTGCATACTCAGGGAGAACACTTGTACCTTGAAATTTTAGTGAGAGATCATCTTATAATGCTACCGCCGTACTAAGCAAAATAACATGCATAAAGGATAAACATCACATGCAATCAATATAAATGATATGATATGGCCATCATCATCATCTTGTGCCTTTGATCTCCATCTCCAAAGCACCATCATGATCACCATCGTCACCGGCTTGACACCTTGATCTCCATCGAAGCATCGTTGTCGTCTCGCCAACTATTGCTTCTACGACTATCGCTACCGCTTAGTGATAAAGTCAAGCAATTACATGGCGATTGCATTTCATACAATAAAGAGACAACCATATGGCTCCTGCCAGTTGCCGATAACTGTTACAAAACATGATCATATCATACAACAATTTATATATCATCACGTCTTGACCATATCACATCACAACATGCCCTGCAAAAACAAGTTAGACGTCCTGTACTTTGTTGTTGCAAGTTTTACGTGGCTACTACGGGCTTAGCAAGAACCGTTCTTACCTACGCATCAAAACCACAATGAGTTTCGTCAAGTGTGCTATTTTAACCTTCAACAAGGACCGGACATAGTCAAAGTCGATTCAACTAAAGTTTGAGAAACAGACACCCACTAGCCACCTTTGTGCAAAGCACGGCGGTAGAACCAGTCTCATGAACGTGGTCATGTAATGTCGGTCTGGGCCGCTTCATCCAACAATACCGCCGAATAGAAGTATGACATGCTCGTAAGCAGTATGACTATTATCGCCCACAACTCTCTGTGTTATACTCGTGCATATAACATCTACGCATAGACCTGGCTCGGATGCCACTGTTGGCGAACATAGTATTTCAAAAAAATTCCTACGATCACCCAAGATTTACCTAGGAGAAGCATAGCAACGAGCGGGGAGAGTGTGTCCATGTACCCTCGTAGACCGAAAGCGCAAGCGTTTAGTAACGCGGTTGATGTAGTCGAACGTCTTCGCGATCCAACCGATCCAAGTACCGAACGCACGGCACCTCCGCGATCTACACACGTTCAGCTCGGTGACATCCCTCGAACTCTAGATCCAGCTGAGGCCGAGGGAGAGTTTCGCCAGCATGACGGCGTGGTGACGGTGATGATGAAGTTACCGACGCAGGGCTTCGCCTAAGCACTACGACAATATGACTGAGGTGGAAATCTATGGAGGGGGGCACCGCACACAGCTAAGAAATCAACTTGTGTCTCTTGGGGTGCTCCCTAGGCCACGTATATAAAGGAGGGAGGAGGAGGAGGCCGGCCTAGGAGGGGCGCGCCTATACGGGGAGTCCAACTAGGATTCCCAGTCCTAGTTGGAGTCCCCTTCCTTTTCCAAGAGGGGAGAGAGGGAAGGAGTAGGAGAGGGAGAAGGAAAGAGAGGGGGGCGCAGCCCCCTCCCTAGTCCAATTCGGACTTTCCATGGGGGGCGTGCGGCCACCCCTTGAGGCCCTTCTCTCCTTTCCCGTATGGCCCATTAAGGCCCACTACTTCCCCCGGCAAATTCTTGTAACTCTCCGGTACTCCGAAAAATACCTGAATCAGTGAGAACCTTTCCGATGTCCCCATATAGCCTTCCAATATATCGATATTTACGTCTCGACTATTTCGAGACTCCTGGTCATGTCCATGATCTCATCCGGGACTCCGAACAACCTTCGGTACATCAAATCACATAACTCATAATACAAATCGTCATCGAACGTTAAGCGTGCGGACCCTATGGGTTCGAGAACTATGTAGAAATGACCGAGACACATCTCCGGTCAATAACCAATAGTGGAACCTGGATGCTCATATTGGCTCCTACATATTCTACGAAGATCTTTATCGGTCAAACCGCATAACAACATACATTGTTCCCTTTGTCATCGGTATGTTACTTGCCCGAGATTCGATCGTCGGTATCATTATACCTAGTTCAGTCTCGTTACCGGCAAGTCTCTTTACTCGTTCCATAATACTTCATCCCGCAACTAACTCATTAGTCACATTGCTTGCATAATCTCATAGTGACGTTTGATAGCACACAAGGTGTTCCTTCGGTATTCGGGAGTTGCATAATCTCATAATCAGAGGTACTTGTATAAGTCTTGAAGAAAGCAATAGCAATAAAACTCAATGATCATAATGCTAAGCTAACGGATGGGTCTTGTCCATCACATCATTCTCTAATGATGTGATCCCGTTTATCAAATAACAACACCTGTCTATGTCTAGGAAACTTAACCATCTTTGATTAACGAGCTAGTCAAGTAGAGGCATACTAGGGACACTCTGTTTTGTCTATGTATTCACACATGTATCAAGTTTCCGGTCAATATAATTCTAGCATGAATAATAAACATTTATCATGATATAAGGAAATATAAATAACAACTTTATTATTGCCTCCAGGGCATATTTCCTTCAGCTTCGAGGCGAAGCCAAGGGGCAAGTGCGGAGCGTCGCGGGCCCGAACAGCCTGCGGCCTTTATTGACGCATGGTGACTGACGAGACGTGGTTGTCTCCACTTCCCCACGTCACCTCGGCAACTGCCCAACTTGACGAGTCCCTACTGCATGCAGAAGAAAACCATCCTTACCTTCGATCCTGGAGGCTCAAAGCTATAAATGAGGGGGGGGGGGGCGGAGCCCCCGTCGCTCATCTCTTCCTCCATTTCGCCCGCTTCCTCTTCCTCCTCCTTGCTCCACCGTCTTGCAGCGACACTCATGGCGCCAATACGGAGATTCTCTGCTGCTGAGAAGGGGAAGACCACCCGCGAAGAGCTCGGGCCGCTTCCGCCGAAGAAGAGGCTGGCTTGCCCTCGTGATGCCGTCGTGAGGCCGGAGGTGACGAGGCCTTGGTACTAACGGCCTCCCCCTGGCTATCTGCTGCCCTTGTATGCCAGGCAGAGGGCTCCGGAGGAGGAGGCAGCGACCGACGCCAACCACGGCGTGGCCGTGGTGGCCGTGCCGTGGCAGTGCGCGCCGCTGCCCCGCGAACTCGTGCCGAGGGCTCCTCGTGAGAACTCATGGTGTGGGCGGTGATGCCTCCGCGCTCCTGTATCCGTTTCCCGCGGTTCTTCTCCAAAGAGATGCCGCCGAGGGGGCCACTCGAGCTGTGGCTGCAACACGCCGAGTGCGACGCCCCGACGACGGGAGCGGAGGTTGAGGTCATCTCCCCAAGTAAGATCTTCATGACCCGCCGATGGAGCGAGGTCGCCCACGCTTGCCGCACGGAGGGCACCCTTGCCATCCACATCGAGTACGATGGTGCTTCCACGGTGTTCTTCAGAGTCTTTGACAAGGAAGGCCGCCGCCTGGAGTGCTGTCCTGGAGGGGGCCGTCGGGACGGCGCAGCTGCAGGCGTCGGGCCCACCGCTGGCCTCGCCGGCAGTTCTTCCGACAGCAGCGACGATGCTTGGGAGTCCAGCGACTCTCTCGAGCCCTACGAGCCTTCGGAGATGAGCGACGACAGCTACGTGCCCCCGAGCTCCCGCCATGCCCGGAGCACGGCAGCAGCGTCTGCCCGTCACCGCCGTTGATATGGATGGGGTTGATGTCGGCCTCCTGTGGCCCACTGTTGATGATGGAGTCGGCGGCGACGCTTGTAGATATGGCTCCTAGAAACCTTCTTCTTTTGTACCCTGCGAAGAATCAAGACGAACCCCATGGGGGTGTGTAAAGGATCCATAGTGTCATTTGTGTTAAAATCATCCTTATTATGAAGATTTATGATCGTGTGTCTTGCTTCGGCTCGGTCCCCCCTTTCCAACCTTGCAGTAGCTTAGTGCTCTATGCCGACAGGCCCCAGTCCCCAGGCAGGCTGCACCCGTTGCTAGTATGCCAGGTCACGATGCCGTGGTCAAGGCCAGGAGGTGAGCGGCCCGAGGTCCGGTGAGAGCTCCGAGGCGTGATGCTCAAGAGGTCCCCTTTAGCGTGCAAGCAGCTACCTAAAGGTAGGAGAGGAAGGCGGCGTCGCCGTCGGAAGGCCGCAAGAGATGGGAATCCTGTGTTGCAGCGCTAGGCTAGCTTGGGTGCGAAACTTATCTTTGCGAGCCAGAGTCGATCCCTTGTGCAGCGTCAGATTCGTGCGTCAGCTGGGTCAAGCTCGCGTGAGCTTCCCTCTCCTTTCACGTCCTTCTATGTTCTCTACGTCCTCGGGTCCCGGCCCTTGAGTGAGCTCAGCCGCCGCTGGTATGCCAGGTCACGATGCCATGGTCAAGGCTAGGGGGTGAGGGCTGGAGAGCCAGTAGGAGCTCCTGAGTCGCGATGCTCAGGAGCGCCCCTTTAACGCACAACCGAATTACATGAAAAAAGAAGGAGCCCGCGGTGCCACCCGATGTCAGCCTCCGGAGATTCCTGCAGGTTAGCGCGAGGGAGGAATGCAGACTGCCATCGTGCTTGCCGGTTTGCCATTGGTTGTTCCGCAAGAAGATGAAGGCACTGAGGGCCTGGTGAGGTGACGTGCGCGGGGCGTGCCGCGAGCCAGAGCTCGACCGCTCAGGTTTGTCGGCGTTGCAGGGACGGACCCGAGCACAATCCTCGTGCCAGCATGAGTAGCCCCCGTTGCGGGATGAGCAGGGGGCCGATCGGCAGCGTGGGTGGCCGCGATGGGTAAAAGGCAAGCAGGTGATAATCATGAAAGGACTCAAGTAACGAGGCAAGTTAGCTCAGATAGATGCAAGAACGATACATGCCACCGGGACGGACCCGAGCTGCCTGGGGATGTTGCAGCTCGGGGGGCGCTCCCAACAGAGTAAGCTAAAAGATGCAAAAGGATACACGTCACAGGGACAGGCCCATGTGACTTGGGGATAATGCTGCCCGAAGGGCGCCCCCAACTGAATGAACTTGGAAGAGTCACCTGATGCTGTAGCTGGAGTGGTGTCGGAGTAGCTGAAGATGCGTACCGAAGAGTTGTTCCTCATGAGTCGCCAGGGTCCTGAGCCTCGGGAGGCTCCGCAGGCCCAGGTGGCTCCTGAAGAACCGGCGCAATCTCCTCCAGGACGGCGTGATGCCTGGCCTCCTGAGCCGCCAGGATGCTCCGTAGGTGGCGCTGGAAGGTGACAACTGCGTTCGGCAAGCCAAACGGCATGTGAACTGATACGTCTCCGTCATATCTACTTTTCCAAACACTTTTGCCCTTGTTTTGGACTCTAACTTGTATGATTTGAATGGAACTAACCCGGACTGACGCTGTTTTCAGCAGAATTGCCATGATGTTGTTTTATGTGCAGAAAACAAAAGTTCTCCGAATGACCTGAAACTCCACGGGATGTCTTATAAAAGGTAATAAAAAATCCTCGCCAAAGATGAAGACCAGGGGGCCCACACCCTGTTCACGAGGGTGGGGGGCGCGCCCCCCCTCCTGGGCACGCCCCCTACCTCGTGGGCCCCCTGGACACCCTCCGACGCCAGCTCCAACTCCATATATTGGCTTTCGGGGAGAAAAAATCGAGAGAAGAAATCATCACGTTTTACGATCACGGAGCCGCCGCCAAGCCCTAATCTCTCTCGGGAGGGCTGATCTGGAGTCCGTTCGGGGCTCCGGAGAGGGGATTCGTCGCCGTCGTCATCATCAACCATCCTCCATCACCAATTTCATGATGCTCACCGCCGTGCGTGAGTAATTCCACCGTAGGCTTGCTGGACGGTGATGGGTTGGATGAGATTTATCATGTAATCGAGTTAGCTTTGTTAGCGTTTGATCCCTAGTATCCACTATGTTCTGAGATTGATGTTGCTATGACTTTGCTATACTTAATGCTTGTCACTAGGGCCCGAGTGCCATGAATTCAGATCTGAACCTATTATGTTTTCATGAATATATGTGTGTTCTTGGTCCTATCTTGCAAGTCTATAGTCACCTATTACGTGTTATGATCCGACAACCCCAAAGTTACAATAATTGGGATACTTCTCGGTGATGACCATAGTTTGAGGAGTTCATGTATTCACTATGTGCTAATGCTTTGTTCCGGTTCTCTATTAAAAGGAGGCCTTAATATCCCTTAGTTTCCAATAGGACCTCGCTGCCACGGAGGGTAGGACAAAAGATGTCATGCAAGTTCTTTTCCATAGGCATGTATGACTATATTCGAATACATGCCTACATTACATTGATGAATTGGAGCTAGTTCTGTGTCACCCTATGTTATGATCATTACATGACGAACCGCATCCAGCATAATTATCCATCATCGATCCGGTGCCTCTGAGCTTTCCATATACCGGTTCTTGCTTATTTACTTTCCGTTGCTACATCATTACAATCACTACAAAATACCAAAAACATTACTTTTGCTGTCTTTACTTTTGTTACCGTTACCACCACTATCATATTACTTTGCTACTAAACACTTTGCTGCAGATACTAAGTATCCAGGTGTGGTTGAATTGACTACTCAGCTGCTAATACTTGAGAATATTCTTTGGCTCCCCTTGTGTCGAATCAATAAATTTGGGTTGCGATCCCCTATACTTGTGGGTTATCAAGACCTTTTTCTGGCGCCGTTGCCGGAGAGCATAGCTCTATTCTTTGAGTCACTTGGGATTTATATCTGCTGGACACTATGAAGAACTTGAAATACGCTAAGACAACAATTTATCCCTCAACTATGAGGGGAGGTAAAGCTCTGCACTTGATTCACCTTCTGTTATGAGTAAGCTAGCGACACCTAAACCTGCTTCTGCTATTCGTTCCGATATGTCGCATGTTATTGATGACGCCACTTCTGCTATGCATGATACTTATGATGAAAGTACTTCTATGCTTGATACTATTGTGCCCCTTGGTGAATTCCTAGATGAACAAATTTCTAGGTCTAGAGAAAGAGAAACTATTGAAACTGAATACAATGATGAAAGTGATGATGAGGACATGCCTGCTATTCCTGAGGGTTATCTTTTTGATGCGGAATCTTCTGCAGCTATTTTTGCCTGCCAGGATAGATATGAACTTAAGAGGCTGCTAGTTAAATGGAGTAAAGAATCTCTTAGAGATAGGATGAGACCTAACCCTGCTTTTGCTACTTCACCTATCTGTGTTCCCGATAAGGATTATGAATTCTCAGTTGATCCTGATATAATTACTTTGGTTGAATCTGATCCTTTTCATGGTTATGAATCTGAAACTGTTGTGGCACATCTTACTAAGTTAAATGATATAGCTGCCCTATTTACTAATGATGAGAGATCGCGCTACTTTTATATACTCAAAATATTTCCGTTCTCATTAAAGGGTGATGCTAAGATATGGTTCAATTCTCTTGATCCTGGTTGTGTGCGTAGTCCCAAGGATATGATTTATTACTTCTCTGCTAAATATTTCCCTGCTCATAAGAAACAAGCTGCTTTGAGGGAAATATACAACTTCGTGCAAATTGAAGAAGAGAGTCTCCCACAAGCTTGGGGGAGGCTTATCAAGTTACTTAATGCTTTCCCTGATCATCCTCTTAAGAAACCTGAAATACTTGATATCTTTTATAATGGACTAACCGATGCTTCCAGAGATTACCTGGATAGTTGTGTTGGTTCTCTTTTCAGGGAAAGAACACGGATGAAGCTGAAATTCTATTGAATAATATGTTGACAAATGAAAATAATTGGGCACCTCTGAGCCAACTCCCGAGCCAGCTCCTGAGCCAATTCGAGCCTATTCCTAAACCAACTCCGAAGAAGAGGTGTTCTATTTCTCAGTCCGAAGATATGCAAGAGGCAAAGAAATCTATGAAAGAAAAAGGTATTAAAGCTGAAGATGTTAAGAATTTACCTCCTATTGAAGAAATACATGGTCTTAATTTACACTTTGTTGAAGAATTGTATGATCTCAATTCCTTATTCATCAAGAACCTCCTGATCCCGATATCCCGACACAGGTAGTAAAGGTAAATTCTCTCTACAGATATGATAAAGCTGAAGTCCCTCCTACTAAAATTGCTAGTTAGTGCTTGGATGAGTTTGATAACTTTATGTTTAAGCCAGATGACTTTAATGCTTATTTTGGAAGACAGTTAAAACAGAATACCTTTATGATTAAACACTTGAGTGATTATATGGCTAATATTAGAGGTGAACTTAAACTTGTCAGCAAACATGCTTCTATGGTTACCACTCAAGTAGAACAAGTACTTAAAGCTCAGAAAGACGTGCTTGATGAAATGAATAGTAAGAAAAATGATTACGCTGTTAGAGTGGCTACTAGAACTGGTAGAATGACTCAGGAACCTTTGTAACCTGAAGGCCACCCTAAGAGAATCGAGCAAGATTCTCAGAGAAATAATATTGATATACCTAGTTCTTCTAAACGGAAGAAAATGAAAAATGATAGGACTTTGAAAACTTCAAGTGAACCTGTTGCTGAACCACCTGAGAATCCAAATGATATCTCTATGTCTGATGCTGAAACACAATCTGGTAATGAACATGAACCTAGTGAAAATGTTAATGATGATGTTCATGATGCTGCTCAACCTAGTAATGATAATGATGTAGAAGTTGAACCTGTTGTTGATCTTGATAACCCACAATCAAAGAATCAACGTTATGATAAAAGAGACTTTGTTGCTAGGAAACATGGTAAAGAAAGAGAACCATGGGTTCAGAAACCCATGCCTTTTCCTCTGAAACCATCCAAGAAAAAGGATGATGAGGATTTTGAGCGCTTTGCTGAAATGATTAGACCCATCTTTTTGCGTATGCGATTGACTGATATGCTCAAAATGAATCCTTATGCTAAATATATGAAAGATATTGTTACAAATAAAAGAAAGATACCGGAAGCTGAAATTTCCACCATGCTTGCTAATTATACTTTTAAGGGTGGAATACCTAAGAAACTTGGAGATCCAGGAGTACCCACTATACCATGCTCCATTAAAAGTAATTATGTTAAAACTGCTTTATGTGATCTTGGAGCTGGTGTTAGTGTTATGCCTCTCTCTTTATATCATAGACTTGATTTGAATAAGTTGACACCCACTGAAATATCTTTGCAAATGGCTGATAAATCAACTGCTATAGCTATCGGTATTTGTGAGGATGTGCCTGTTGTCGTTGCAAACGTTACTATTTTAACGGACTTTGTTATTCTTGATATTCCCGAGGACGATAGTATGTCTATTATTCTTGGAAGACCTTTCCTTAATACTGCAGAGGCTGCTATTGATTGCAACAAAGGCAATGTCACTTTTCATGTTAATGGTAATGAGCATACAGTACACTTTCCGAGGAAACAACCTCAAGTTCATAGTATCAACTCTATTGGAAAAATTCCATCGAGTATATTTGGAGGTTTTGAATTTCCTCTCCCTACTGTCAAGAAGAAATATGATATACTTATTATTGGGGATGTCCATATCCCCGTTGAGGTAACATAGTGTTATTTGAAATTTCTCCGGTTTCATGTTAATCGAAATGAGTTTGTTAACAAGACTTGATCAACCTTGTTAGTGGATTCTTTCTGATGAGCATGAGACGGATGAAACTAGAAGCACAACCTTCTGTACCCTCTTTATATTTTCTGTTCTTTAGTAGAAATAAAGTAAAATAGTATTTTTCTGTCTGTTTCCTGATTTATCCGTGCAATATAAAAATATCCCGAAAATAAAAGTCCTCAGAATGCCATGCCAATTTAATATGAATTTTTCGGTAATATTTTAGGATTTTTAGTGCAAAATTACACGTGGGGAGCTGCCACACAGCCACGAGGGTGGCGGGCGCGCCCTACCCCCTGGCGCGCCCCACCTCGTGGGCCCATGGTGGCCCTCCTCCACTTATCCCTGCACCCATCTTCTTCCTCTGCCTCACACAAACCCGAAAAACCAACTCAAGCACGAGTTCCAACCACTTTTGCTGTGATTTTCGATCTCCTTGCTCAAAGCACCTCTCACAAAACTGCTTGGGGAGATTGTTCCTTGGTATGTGACTCCTCCATTGGTCCAATTAGTTTTTGTTCTAGTGCTTTATTCTTTGCAAATTTGTGCTGCATAGGTGACCATGTTCTTGAGCTTGCATGTCAAATTTATATGGTTCCAAGTAGTTCTAATGCTTGATATAGGCTCTAGGCACTTGTATGAGTAGTTGCTATCAGTTTTATTGAAGTTGGTTCACTTTTGTTTGAAGTTACTAAAAAATTTAGATTATTTCAGAAATAATGAAGAGACTTTTGAGGGGCTCGTCGAGCCGAAGCTCGAAGGAAAAACAAAAGGAAGAAGAGCAGAAGCCCAAATTTAATTTGCCTCGCACCGCGGAAGTCCGACCATGTGAATGGCCTTCTGATGACTTCTTGAGGAGAGCCGGGATTTATGAGGATTTCTATCTATTAATTGAGAATGCCGGCCTCACCGACTTCCTCCGCGACCAACGTCATCAGTATCTCTTACTCACAAATACTTTTGTGCAGAACTTCTACTTTTTCCCTAAGAAATCACCTCCAACAATAGAGTTTCATTTATATGACGTTGTTAAGGAGATGACATTAGCTGAATTTTGCGAGGTTTGCAAAATACCCTTTGAGGGCACCTTAGATGAACCACACCATAATGAAGTGGAAGCTTTTATTAACTCTATCATCGTGGAAGAAACCAGAAGGTTTCTGATGCAAGAATTACTAGCATACATTTTCCTGTTTTGCGCTACTTTGCCTTATTTGCTAGTCGTTGCTTGATTGGTCGCGGGAACTGTGGAAACCTTAGTGTTCCTAATATTATTATTTCGTTCCATGGTTTATACCGCAATAAATCTGTTAGTATGGGTGGAATTGTTGCTAGACGGTTAAGTCTGAACCGTACTAAGGGCCCCATCTTTGGAGGAATTTATGCTTCACGCCTAGCTGAATATTTTGAAATACCTATTAGGCATGAGGAGAAAGAAGAAACAGCGTTGCCCCGTGCTTATTTAGATTATAAGAGTATGCTAGCGCATGATTTTCTTGTTAAGAGTCACGAAGGGGAGCTCAAATATAAATTGTACTTTGATAAACATCACCCTGAGACTATTACTTTGCCTGATCCCTCTTTGTTGAACTTGTCTACAGGTCCTTACATTGTTCCGTGGGCGGCTGTTCAAGCCTATGGGAATCCTGCACCAGCCCGGAACCGAACCACAAGATGAGCCTCCACGATCTGCTTATTCTTGGGATCCTGAGGCGGTTGCCACCAAAGGCGCCGAGTCCTCTTCATCACATTATGATCCCAACTATTCTTCATCACAAGATCACCCGGCTACACCTATGGGTATCCGCCAGGCTATCCCTGGCAATAGACCAACTTAGGCCAAAAGCCTAAGCTTGGGGAGTACGTATTTCTCACCGACATTACATTTAGGTTCACACACACTCATTGCTAGATGTCGGTGCTCATACTCTTTCACTGTAATATCCATGCTAGTTTATTTTCTTTTTCCTGCTTTCTTCTTGTGTGTTTAATAAACCTTAAGAAAAACCAAAAAAATTAGTAGTAGTTTATTTTTCCTACTGTAGTAGTAATAATTAAAAAGAAAACCCAAAAATATTTCCCGTTCTTCTTTTGCTTGTTGGGAGCTTTCCCGTGTAAATAGTTTTTATTTCTTTTCTTTTCTTTGGGGGTCAGTAGGAGAAGACCATGATTAAATTGTTGTAGTGGCTCTTATATGCATCATTGTTGATTTAACCAAGAGCCCATATTGCCTTGTCTTCTCCTCGCTTATTGAATGCTCGCATGATTCCAAATTTTAGTCCAATGCACGTGCACTCTTATTATTATTCACATCGTTCGGTCGTGCAAGTGAAAGGCAATTATGATGATATATGATGGACTGACTGAGATGGGAAAAGCTGGTATGAACTCGACCTCTTTTGTTTTTGTAAATATGATTAGTTCATCGTTCTTGATTCAGCTGATTATGAATAAACATGTTTGCAATGACAATTAGATATCATAGTTGCTTGTGCCATGCTTGATTAGCTATGAGTTATAATGGTTTACCTTGCGTGCCAACATGCTATTGAGATGATTATGATGTGGTATGATGGGTTGGTATCCTCCTTTGAATGATTTAAGTGACTTGACTTGGCACATGTTCACACATGTAGTTGAAACAAATCAACATAGCCCTTCACGATATTTATGTTCATGGTGGATTATATCCTACTCATGTTTGTATTCAATGTTTATTAATTTTAGTGCATGTTCATGACTGTTGTCGCTCTCTATTGGTCGCTTCCCAGTCTTTTGCTAGCCTTCACTTGTACTAAGCAGGAATACTGCTTGTGCATCCAATCCCTTAAACCCCAAAGTTATTCCATATGAGTCCACTATACCTTCCTATATGCGGTATCTACCTGCCGTTCCAAGTAAATTTGTATGTGCCAAACTCTAAACCTTCAAGTAAACATTCTGCTTTGCATGCTCGAATAGCTCATATATCAACTAGGGCTGCCCTTATCTTCCGTGTTAGGCAGGTTATTCTCAAGAGGAGTGGACTCCGCTCCTCACTCACGAGAAAATGGCTGGTCACCGAGATGCCCAGTCCATGCTTTATGCAAACTAAATCAAAATAATTGCAAACAAAACTGCCCTCGGGACCCGTTGAATGTTGGACGACTTTTCGTTGTTTCGAGCAAGCCATGGATTGATGCTTGTGGAGGAGGGGGAGTATAAACTTTACCATTCTGTTTGGGAACCGCCTATAATTTGTTTAGCATGGAAGATATCGCCATCTCTTAGTTGTTGTGTTGACAATGAAAGTATGCCACTAAAAATATAATTTATCTCTATTTCAAAATCGAGCTCTGGCACCTCTACAAATCCCTGCTTCCCTCTGCGAAGGGCCTATCTATTTACTTTTATGTTGAGTCATCACCCTCTTATTAAAAGCACTAGCTGGAGAGCACAAATTGTCATTTGCATTCATTACTATTAATTTATATCGGGTATGACTATGATTGGATCTCTTTTACCATGAATTACAATGTCTAGTCAGTCCTTAATCTTTGAAGGTGCTCTGAATTTATGTTTTGCGGTCTCAGAAAGGGCTAGCGAGATTCCATCTTTTTATATCATATTACGATTATTTTGAGAAAGTGTTTTCATCCGAGATTTATTATTATGGCTTGCTAGCTGATTATGTTATTGATATGAGTAAACATGAGACCTAGGAGTTATTGCAAATGTGGTTAGTTATGATCTTTGCTGAAAACCTGAATGCTGGCTTGACATAGGTACAACAACAAGAGCAAACAGGTTTGTAAAAGTTTTTCTTTTCTCTTTCAGTTTTTCAACCGAATTGCTTGAGGACAAGCAAGGGTTTAAGCTTGGGGGAGTTGATACGTCTCTGTCAGATCTACTTTTCCAAACACTTTTGCCCTTGTTTTGGACTCTAACCTTTTGAATGGAACTAACCTTGGACCGACGCTGTTTTCGTGCAGAATTGCCATGATGTTGTTTTATGTGTAGAAAACAAAAGTTCTCGGAATGACCTGAAACTCCACGGGATGTCTTATAAAAAATAATAAAAAATCCTCGCCAAAGATGAAGACCAGGGGCCCACACCCTGTTCACGAGGGTGGGGGGTGCGCCCCCCTCCTGGGCACGCCCCCTACCTCATGGGCCCCCTGGACACCCTCCGACGCCAACTCCAACTCCATATATTGGCTTTCAGGGAGAAAATGATCATAGAGAAGAAATCATCACGTTTTACGATACGGAGCCGCCACCAAGCCCTAATCTCTCTTGGGAGGGCTGAACTGGAGTCCGTTCGGGGCTTCGGAGAGGGGATTCGTCGCCGTCGTCATCATCAACCATCCTCGATCACCAATTTCATGATGCTCACCGCCGTGCGTGAGTAATTCCATCATAGGCTTGCTGGACGTGATGGGTTGGATGAGATTTATCATGTAATCGAGTTAGCTTTGTTAGGGTTTGATCCCTAGTATCCACTATGTTCTGAGATTGATGTTGCTATGACTTTGCTATGCTTAATGCTTGTCACTAGGGCCCGAGTGCCATGAATTCAGATCTGAAACTATTATGTTTTCATGAATATATGTGTGTTCTTGATCCTATCTTGCAAGTCTATAGTCACCTATTACGTGTTATGATCCGACAACCCCGAAGTGACAATAATCGGGATACTTCTCGGTGATGACCATAGTTTGAGGAGTTCATGTATTCACTATGTGCTAATGCTTTGTTCCGGTTCTCATTAAAAGGAGGCCTTAATATCCCTTTGTTTCCAATAGGACCCGCTGCCACGGGAGGGTAGGACAAAAGATGTCATGCAAGTTCTTTTCCATAAGCACGTATGACTATATTCGAATACATGCCTACTTTACATTGATGAATTGGAGCTAGTTCATGTCACCCTATGTTATGATCGTTACATGACGAACCTCATCCCAAGATAATTATCCATCATCGATCCAAAGGCCTCACGAGCTTTCCATATCTTGGTTCTCGCTTATTTACTTTTCATTGCTCTTGTTACAATCACTACAAAATACCAAAACATTACTTTTGCTGTCTTTACTTTTGTTTCCGTTACCACCACTATCATATTACTTTGCTACTAAACACTTTGCTGCAGATACTAAGTTTCCTGTGTGGTTGAATTGACAACTCAGCTGCTAATACTTGAGAATATTCTTTGGCTCCCCTTGTGTCGAATCAATAAATTTGGGTTGAATACTCTACCCTCGAAAACTGTTGCCATCCCCTATACTTGTGGGTTATAACGAACGTAGTTGTGAGGTGGACCCTCGCACCGTCCAATGCGCGAAGGCCAGAAACGTCCCTGAGATGCGGCCCTGTTGAGCCCTCGAATGTCGACACAGACGTGCAGCCCGCCATCCTCGCCAGGATGGGGAGCTACGCCGGGTGGTGGGCGACGGTCGCCGCATATGGTCCTGCCTCCTGAAGCTCCTGGATCGCCTGGGTGATGAACTCCTGAGCACTAGGCGCTCCATGCCTCGCGCCCTCTTGAGGGAAACGTGCAGCGAAGCACGCCTCCACATGGTGCCCGAGCACCTCCCTCATGACGCTGGCTAGGTCTAAGGCCCTCCAGAAGAGAGCCCCCGAGCCCAGCTTGAGGAGGGCGTCGGGCGCGCCTTCCTATGCGAGGGAGGGAGGCTCCCCGGCTGCAGGTCCTGAGGTGGTGCTGCTGGAAACGCCGCTCTCCTGAGGCCCTGGGTGGAGTAGCTGCTTCTTCTTGGGGATGGCCTCAGGATGGTACGGGGTGCCTTCATTGTCGGTTTCTTCGGCCACTTCAGCTTGGTAAGCGCGCTCGAGGGAGCACACCGCATCTTTTTCTTCACAGGGGACCGTGATGATGCCGCCACTCCCTCGCATCCTGGGGATGTTGTAGCCGTTGTGGGTCACTGCCATGAACTTGGCCAAGGCTGCATACCCAAGGATGGCATCGTACGACAGACAAATGTGGGCGACGTCGAAGTCGATGAGCTCGGTGCGGTAGTTGTTATGCTGGCCGAAGGTGACAAGATGGCAAATCTGCCCTATCGGGGTGGTGGAGCCATAGGTTACTCCTGAGAAGGGCTTGGTTGGCTGTAGCTGATCGTATGGCACTTGGAGGCTATCGAATGTCTCGACTGACAGGATGTTGAGCCTTGCGCCGCCGTCGATGAGGGTCTTGGTGACTTGAACATTGCTGATGATGGGTGAGCAGAGCATCGGAAGGGCGCCGGCAGTTGTCGCTCACTTGAGCTAGTCTGACGAGCTGAAGGTGATGGCGCACTTGGACCACCTGAGCGGGCGCGTGGCTTCGAGCCTGGGAAGGGCCGCGTTCACCTCACGAGAAAACTACTTGAAGATACGCTGAGAGGCTGGGGCTTGAGCACCACCCAAGATGCAGGTGATGGCACGAGGCTCCTGGAAGCCCCCAGCCCCCTCGTCCGGATGATGGTCGTCGTTCCTCCTTGGTGGCGGTGGCAGCGGAGGGAGGCTGGCGTTCCCCTGAGTGCGGTCCTCAGGAGATGCTCCCTCCAGGCGCCCTCACGAGGCTGGTCCTGCCAACGGTCCTC
This sequence comes from Aegilops bicornis, assembly GCA_021605145.1. NCBI lineage: Eukaryota > Viridiplantae > Streptophyta > Magnoliopsida > Poales > Poaceae > Aegilops > Aegilops bicornis. Next base: position 703,473,547 of record CM038670.1, read on the forward strand.
ATGTGGCCGGTCGTGCCACTCCTGGCAAGGGCCGCGGTCGTCCCAGCGTCCACCACTTCGTCCTCCTCCTCGGCCATAGCCCCGGTCGTTGCGCTCGGGGCGTCGACCAAGCGTCCATCACGAATGGCCCTGAGCTCTTGACAGTCGTCGGTGTTGTGGTTGTGTATGTTGTGGAAGGCGCAGAACGGGCGGCTGGTGAGGGAGTCCTGGATTAGGGGATGTCCGGATAGCCGAACTATCACCGTTGGCCGGACTCCTAGACTATGAAGATACAAGATTGAAGACTTCGTCCCGTGTCCGGATGGGACTTTCCTTGGCGTGGAAGGAAAGCTTGGCGTCTGAGATATGTAGATCTCCTACCATTGTAACCAACTCTCGTAACCCTAACCCTATCCGGTGTCTATATAAACCGGAGGGTTTTAGTCCAGAGGACGAACAACAATCATACCATAGGCTAGCTTCTAGGGTTTAGCCTCTCTCGATCTTGTGGTAGATCCACTCTTGTACTACCCATATCATCAATATTAATCAAGCAGGAGTAGGGTTTTACCTCCATCGAGAGGGCCCGGACCTGGGTAAAAACATCGTGTCCCTTGTCTCCTGTTACCATCCGCCTAGACGCACAGTACGGGACCCCCTACCCGAGATCTGCCGGTTTTGACACCGACATTGGTGCTTTCATTGAGAGTTCCTTTGTGCCGTTGCTGTCAGGAATGATGCCTCATCCCGTCTTTAAAGACGGCACCGGTGCTAAAGGAGCTTTGGCCACCGTCCAAACTCTCCGGCTAGGCGGTTTTCTTATGACCGCCTGTTCGGCCGTCGCACCGACGATGACTTCTCGGGTCATCGAAAGCAATCTTCACGTTAATTCGGAACTCGCCGAGCAGTTAGATCCGATGGAGCTCTCTTCCTTGAACGAGCTCTTGGATCACATCGCCGCCTTGGGAGTCACTACAGACTACGATCAGATTGGGCCTAAAACCGATCTGAGAGAGATCAACTCTCCCCAGGTTACCCACCACGTTGCTGTGGTAGAGGAACAATACGGCGACTCTTCTCCTACCTTAAAGACCAGCTATGTCCGGATTCCTGACCCCTCCATGCCAGATTCCCGCAGAGGGGAGGAAACCACTGAAGCCCTGAACTTAAAGTCAGGCAGCGGGCTAGATTCATTGGACAACCTCCAAGAACCCAAACTTCCAAGTTCGGAAACTTCTTGGCCCCTGAATCTTAGATCGGACGGGGTTTGGAATTTAATTCCACCCGCCCACCCAAACATATGCGATCTATTCCAAATCCGGCAAGAGCCCGGTGAAACAGTACATCATTACTGGGCCAGATTCCTCCTGGTTATGGACAGGATAAAGGATTGCCGCGAGGAGGACGCAATTTCATTCTTCTTCAATAACTGCACGGACAAGGGAATCCTAAACGCCATAAGTCGTCGTGAAATTACACGCCACTGACTTGGCGTCCATAGTAATGGTAAATCTTGGCGATGGAGAGCGCCTGGAAAACCGAAATCAAATTTTGGGATAATCCGGCCCCGAATACGACCCTAGTCTGAAATAAAAGGGTGCATTATCACCAGGCACCTAGGTTACATACCAAAAAGCAAAAACCCCCCAAAGGGCATGGAACCGTACTTGAGGGATGGCTCAATGGATACTGCAAAATTCATAGCACAGTGGGCGCCACTCCAACTCATAGCCTTAGAGCATGTTGGATACTACTGTCGGCGTTCTGGGAACGGGGGTCCCCAGACTTGCCTGCCTGCGGCCTGCGGCGTGGCTCAAAGGAGGCCCAGGACAGCCCATCTTCATCTACACCAGCTCAAGACCCTCATGAGGCCAAGCCTCATGAGGCGGGACGACCAAGAGCTCCCTCAGGCACGGCCTCGTCAGGCTGGCTCGTGAGGAGGCGGAGAGTTCAAGGCAGGGTACCTCGCGAGGTGCCCATGACGCAAGCCATGACGACCAGGGGCGCCAGTCGGGCGCCAGCCGCGCAGCGTCCTCCTTTCCTCTTTGGTGCAAAGGGAGCAAGCACAGGCAAGAGCATCAAGCAAAGGCATCCATTTCGGTGCAACAAGACCAAGACCAGCCCCAACGGCTGGAATGCAGTCATCGTGGAGCCCAAGCAGGCGTCATCACCAGAGCCTTTCGCAGGCGAGGACCAACTTTAGTCAGGATAAGTGTACCCGCTGTTCCCCTTCAAAATGGCCAATTGTTGGCGCCCTTCCCGCTCAATATTTGGGAAGAGGCCCAGGGCCTTCGCCTATATAAGTAGAGCTAGCCACCATAGTAGGGAGAAGAAGGATCCGCCATTCGGAAGCACCCGAAGAGAGAGAGAGAGAGAGAGAGAGAGAGAGAGACCCGTTCCTCAAGCTAGAGCGACGGGACAACACTTAGCAGTTCATCGCACCCACTAAGAACAGACCCTCGCGAGGTTGTTCTCCCCTGTACTGTCTTCATCAGCCAGAGGCAATCCACACACCACACACTGGAGTAGGGTATTACACCATGATGGTGGCCTGAACCAGTATAAATCTTGCGTCTCTTGTGCTGTTCTTGTTAGTAGTTTAGGTCCCTGCGATTCGGCGAGGTACGAGACGGTGGAGGGTTGGATCTCCGCGCGAACCCAAGAGTTCAAACCTTAAGGGTCTGCCGGAACCCATAATCTGACATTTGGCGCGCCCGGTAAAGTGCGCCGGAATCTGCTGCTTCGTCGCCTCGTTCTTCCTCGACCACGCAACCATGTTCGACGCTGCCGGGTTTCGCTGAAGCGCCGAAAGCCGCTTTCGCTTCCCACGCCGCCGTGACGGCTCCGTCGGCGGACGTCCTCGTCGTTCCTCGTCACCGCTGTCAACGCCGCCACTGCCTGGGAACGAGCAAAGCAAGTATCGCCCCAACACCGTCCATGAGGCGGGACGGCCGCACCGACACGCTTTCGCCACCCCCGCTGGTTCTTCGTCGCGCGTTCGCTGCGCTATGGAGGCCCGAAGCTGCACTCATCGCGCTAACGAAGCTCTGCGCTACCGCTTCGCCGACGACGCTTACGGCGAATGGCTCGACTGCGTCCGCCTGAAGCTCGTCTGCGACCTACGGAGGCGACCTTGCGTCCGTCTGCTGCACCAGACGCATTTCCTGCTGGCGATGAAGTTTCGGCGCCAGCCGCCTCTCAAGACGGGCGCCAAGTTTTGCGCGCCCTGGCGGAACCTGCTTCGCCAGCACCGCGCCGCAAGAGCAGAGCTGCCAATAAGTTCCTCGCCGCAAGAAGCTGCCCGAGCGCCCCCGCTCCAAAGACATCAAGACCTCGCGCTGCCCCCAGGCGCAGGAGGCTCTGCAAGACCAAGCTCTCGTCGTCCGAGGCCCCAGCGGCCACGGCGGGCTGCCGCGCCTTCACCACCGAAGCCAGCGGCGTCGCGTGCCCGCCAAGTTCAAGCCAGACCTGCCCCACGCTTCTGACGGCCAGACGGCTGACCCTACGGAGTTCCTCAAGTGCAAATAGCGGAGATGAAAAGGTCATGGCGAACTGGTTTCCCATGGCGCTCAGGACGGAGCCCGCACTGCTCCTGAATCTGGCCCGAGCACGATCTCTTCCTGGGTCGAGATGCGCACCCGCTTCATCGCCAACTTCCAAGGTACTCGCGACCGCCACCGCCGTGAGCGACATGCGCCGGATCAAGCGGCAGCCTGGAAACCCGCAAAAGTACATCCAGCGCTTCAACAACGCACGCCTCAAGATCCCCGGAGTAACGGAGGAGGCCATCATCTCTGCCTTCTCCGACGGGCGTGCACGACGTCAAGATGAAGGAGGAGTCTGGCGATGCATGAAGATCTCTGCACCTCCACGAGTTGTTCAACTTGGTGACCAAGTGCGCCAGGCTGAGGAGGCGCCTCTCCTCCTCGAGCTGCCCGCCGCGGATCCCGGAGAGAAGAAGTCCAAGGCCAAGGACGAAGCGCAAAGGGGCTGCCGTGCTCGCGGCGAACTGCATACACCAAGCGAGGCGTAGATCAGTCCGAAGTCTTCCAAGGGCGGTCAGTACTGCGTGTACCACGACCTCCACACCCACAACACCAATGAATGTCAAGAGCTCCGGGCCGTGCTGAAGGAAGGGTCGGCAGACGCCTGAGTGCAGCGACCGGGCTACGGCCGAGGGGAGGAAGAAATGCAGACGCCTGGGAAGATCATGCCCAGCGCCAAGGGTGGCGCGACCAACCTCGCGAGGACCGTGGCAAGACCCACCTCGCGAGGGGTGGAGGGACCAGCCTCGTGAGGATCGCCTGCAAGGGAACGCAGGCCTCTCTGCTGCCGCCGCCACCAAGGAGAATCAAGACCGTCATCGACGAGGGGCTGGGGATTCCAGAAGCGCGTGCGATCGCTTTGCGTGCAGGCGGAGCTCAAGCCCCACCTCTCACCGCATCTTCAAGCAGTTCGCCCGTGAAGTGAATGCAGTCCTCCCAAGCTCGAGTCCACGCGCCCTCTCAGGTGGTCGGCGTGCGCCATCACGTTCAGCTCGGCGGATCAGCTCAAGTGCGCAGCCACAGCCGGAGTTCTCCCAATGCTTTGCTCCCCAATCATCAGCAACGTGCTGGTCACCAAGACCCTCATCGACGGCGGAGCAGGGCTCAACATCCTGTCCGTGGAGACATTCAACAATCTTCAAGTGCCCTACAGTTAGCTTCAGCCAACCAAGCCCTTCTCCGGAGTCACCGACGGCTCCACGGTCCCGATCGGGCAGGTCCGCCTTCTTGTCACCTTCGGGGCCCGCGACAACTACCACACCGAGCTCATCGACTTCGACGTCGCCCACATTACTTCTTGCCAGACAACGCCATCCTCGGGTACCCAGCGCTGGCCAAGTTCATGGCCGTGACCCACCATGGCTACAACATCCTCAAGATGCCAGAAGCGGCCGGGTGATCACGGTGCCTGTGAAGAGAGAGATGCGATGTGCTCCCTGGAGCGAAGCTTTTCAGCAGCGTCATTTGGAAGACCCAGACCACAAGCGGCGGCATGCCTCCCGAGGCAGCACCCAAGAAGAAGAAGACATCGACCGCCCGGCTCATCAAGAGACAGGCCCCTCGGGGCCAGCGCCAGCCAAGGGGAGCCTCCTTCCATCGCATAGGAAGCGCCCGGCGCCCTCCTCGGCGAGGCTCGGGGCTCTCTCCACAGAGGGCCACCGACCTCGCCAAGGTCTCGAGGGAGGCGCTTGGGCACCACGTGGAGGCGTGTTTGAGCACGCTTCCCATAGCGAGGAGCAAGACCAGGAGGACAGAACCCTCAAGAGTTCATCGCCAAGGCCATCCAGAGCTACAGGAGTCAAGGATCATGAGGGCAGCCGCCGCCCACTGTGGGCCCCCATCCAGGCGAGGATGGTGGGCTGCACGTCTGCATCGACATACCAGGCTCAACCGAGCCGCATCTCAAGAGCGCCTGCCCTCGCGCGAGTGGGACGCTATGCGAGGTCCGCCCCACAGCCCACGCACGCATGCCTTATGGCTCAAGCAACGCGGCCGCCGCGCACCAGCGTCTCATGAGGTCCATCCTGAGGCTCAAGAGGTCGGCGCGCCGCAGCCGGGCGGAGATGGAGATGGCCCATGAGGAGCCGTCGGCGCCTCCGGAGCCTCCGAGGCCCCGGGCCTGGGGCTCGTGAGGATCGGCTCCGCAGCCCACCGAGTCTGCTACATCAACAACCCTTCATCCCCAACATCACCAGTGACATCTTTAAGTTTTACTTCCGGTGGGAGTGCCTTGAGCCGCATTATTCCCTGTGTCAGCGTGGGTCCGTCCCTGCGGCATGTATCCCTTTTATTTCATGTCTTTAGCTTATCCTGTTGGGGGCGCCCCTCGGGCTGCATCATCCCCAGTCCCAGCGGCATGTATCCTTCATGCGTTTTCCCTAGGATTATGCTCTCGTTCCACCATGCTTGTCATTTGGTGCCTTCTCCTGGGTGGCGAAATCTTGCACGTTAAAGGGGGGGGGGTGCCTAAGCATCGTGACTCAGGGCTCCTACCGGCTCTCCGGCCCTCACCCTCTGGTCTTGTCCATGACATCGCGACCTGGCTTGCCAGCGACGGTAGAGACCAGCCCGAGAGCCGGACCCGAGGACGTAGAGTTTCGCCATCCAATCCAGCTTGCGTGTTAAAGGGGGGGTGCTTGAGCATCACGACTCAGGGCTCCTACCGGCTCTCCGGCCCTCACCCTCTGGTCTTGTCCATGGCATCGAGACCTGGCTTGCCAGCGACGGTAGAGACCAGCCCGAGAGCCGGGACCCGAGGACGTAGAGTTGCGTCATCTAACCTGGCGTGCGTTAAAGAAGGGGGTGCCCGAGCATCGCGACTCAGGTCTCCCATCGCTCTCCGGCCCTCACCCTCTGGTCTTGTCCATGGCATCGCGACTGGCTTGCCAGCCGGTAGAGACCAGCCGAGAGCCGGGACCAAGACGTGAGCACCGCATCCGCCAATTTTGCAGGAACACACTCGAAGATAAGGCCCAGGGCCAGGCGCAACCCGCCTTGAGGTAGGGCCTCGTGAGTCCCGCGCTGGCTCACGAGTGCCCCGGCACACCTCGCGAGGTCTCTCGCGCCACTCCAAAGCAACTAACGGCAGGACTAACGATCGCGCCGGCGAGCTCTTGTTCCCTTTGTGGTGAACCTGCAGGGTCTCTCCAAGGAGCACGAGACGACCTCGCTACGCTATCTCTCGTCGGCCAAGGCAGAGACCTGGCACCGCGCCAGGAAGCATCATCCTAACCCTCGAGATAAGTCACCCTCCAGACACACTAATCATCGCAACAGCATCCCCACACTCAGTGCAACTCCATGTTAGCAACGTCGCTCTCCTTTCTCACCAAATGATGGCTGCTTGAGCGCCAAGGGGGACCCTCTGAGCATCGCGACTCAGAGGCTCTTACCGGACCTCGGGCCGCTCACCTCCTGGCCTTGACCACGGCATCGCGACCAGCATACCAGCGGCGGCGGAAGTCGCCTTGGGATCGGGACACATCGTGAGCACCAAGCCCTCACGAGGTCTGAAAGGAAGAAACTGGGCTAGAACGGAATGAGCATCCCGCATTGCCTCATAACAAGGATCACATTGACAAATGAAGCTACAAATATCTTACAAGCCCCCGCGGGGCACATTCTTGGCTCTCGCAGAACAAAAAGCCTTGAATCCTAAGGAGTCCTATCTCTGTGGACCACCACGGCAGATGCCATCATCAACAAGATGGGCCACCGGTCCAGAGCCAACCCCATCAAGATCGAGGCGGCGAAGACTGACGAGCCCGCCTCTGCCCGGGGCAGCGCCAGGCTCGGGGCTCAGCTGTCGCCACTCGTCTCGGCGTCGCCAAGAGCTCAGCCGAGTCGCTGGGTCCTCCGACGCTGCGTCGCCTGAGGAGCTGCCAAGGAGCGGGCGGTTGGCCTCTGTCTCACCACAAGCAGGACCCGACCACCTCTCCCGGGCAGCACTCCAGTAAGCGACCCTCCGCGTCGAAGAGCTTGAAGGACATCATCGAAGCACCGTCGTACTCGGGTGGATCGTGAGGCGCCCTCGCCTGCGGAACCCGGGCGACCTCGTCCCAGCCTCGAGTCATGAATACTCGCCTGGGCAACTCACTGCAACCTCTGCCCCGTCACGAGGGTGCCGCAGCCGGCGTCTTGCCGTGAGTCCTGTGGGCTCCTTCACGGACGCATTTAAAGCGAAGAAAGAAGGAAGACGAATCCAAGACTTGGGAGGCGTGGCGACGCGAAGGACGAACTCCCGGCAGGAGCCCTCGGCGTGAACTCCAGGGGGGAAGATGCACACCTTCGTGACCCACCGGCGTCGTCGACGGCGCTGCTCGTGGCTCCCGGCGTCACCTCCTTCGGGGCCACCAATCTGCGCGTACAAGGGAAGAGGAAACCCTGGTGGCGGCTCCACGCACCAGGGCACGGGCGCCTCACAAGGCGCTCACCTCGACACCAGAGAGCAAGCCGCTTCTTTGGGGGGAGCGGGTCAGGATCCTCTCGAGGAGCCTTTCCCTTTTCTTCCCTGGAGAACCAGCGGATCGGAGCCATGGCAACCAGACGAGACGAGGAAGAGGAGAAGCAGAAGGATGGGCTGGAAGGGCGCACGCCGTTCCGTACTTATAGCCAGCGGAGGCCAACCGTCGACCTCCACGATCACCAGTCATCATACCCAGCTCTGCATGCAAGGACATGTCGAATCCAGGCGATTACCGAGGCGTCGTGGGAATGCAGAGGCGCCCACGTCCAATCAACCGCCACGCGGCGCCCAAGGCCGCAGGCTGTTAGGGCCCACAATGCTTCGCACTTGCCCTTTCGCCTCTCTGCACGGCCAAGTCCGGGCGCTGCTGTGGCCCTGGGCTACTGTCGGCGCTGGGAACGGGGTCCCCAGACTTGCTGCATGCGGCTCATGGCGTGGCTCAAAGGAGGCCCAGGACAACCCATCTTCATCTACACCAGCTCAAGACCCTCGCGAGGCCAAGCCTCATGAGGCGGGCGACCAAGAGCTTCCTCGAGCCTGCACGGCCTCGTCAGCTGGCTCGTGAGGAGGCGGAGAGTTCAAGGCAGGGTACCTCGCGAGGTGCCCATGACGCAAGCCATGACGACCCAGGCGCCCGGTCGGGCGCCAGCCAGCGCGGCGTCCTCCTTTCCTCTTTGGTGCAAAGGGAGCAAGCACGAGCAAGAGCATCAAGCAAAGGCATCCATTTCCTGCAACAAGACCAAGAATGGCCCCAACGGCTGGAATGCAATCATCGTGGAGCCCAAGCAAAGGCGTCATCACTGTAGCCTTTCGCAGGCGAGGACCAACTTTAGTCAGGATAAGTGTACCCACTGTTCCCCTTCAAAATGGCCAATTGTTGACGCCCTTCCCGCTCAATAGTTGGGAAGAGGCCCAGGGCCTTCGCCTATATAAGTAGAGCTAGCCACCATAGTAGGGAGAAGAAGGATCCGCCATTCGGAAGCACCCGAAGAGAGAGAGAGAGAGAGAGAGAGAGACCCGGTCCTCAAGCTAGAGCGACGGGACACCACTTAGCAGTTCATCGCACCCACTAAGAACAGACCCTCGCGAGGCTGTTCTCCCTCAGATCGCCTTCATCACCCCAGAGGCAATCCACACACCACACCTTTGGAGTAGGGTATTACACCACGATGGTGGCACGAACCAAGATAAATCTTGTGTCTCTTGTGCTGTTCTTGTTAGTAGTTTAGGTCCCTGCGATTCGGCGAGGTACGAGACAGAGGAGGGTTGGATCTCCGCGCGCACCCCAGAGTTCGAACCTTAAGGGTCTGCCGGAACCCGTAATCCGACAAATACGGCAGGTGGCCAAAAGTGGCGAAGAGCTTTTAGCTCCAGAGCACCAGCCCAGCAATACCAGTACGGTATTAACAGTCTTCGAGACTTTCGCATCAAATAATATGCGGAAACGAACACTCCGCAGCCTTGCCAAGTCTACCAGACAGAACAATAAATCCATGGAGGACACGGCTATTACCTTTAACGCCCGATTTGAGCCTAATTTCCGAACAGCCCGAGCACCAGCTGCATTGGTCCTCAGTCCAATAGTGGACGGCTTTCGCCTTACCAAGGTACTCATGGACGGCGGCAGCAGATTAAACCTCATCTACGAGGAAACCCTGCAAAAAATGGAAATAGTCTGGAGCCGCATTGAGCAAAGCAGCACAACCTTTAGAGGAATAATCCCCAGTCGAGAAACATGTCAGACAGAAAGATCACACTAGATGTGGTGTTCGCATTTGGACAATTATAGGTCCGAGGAGGTCACATTCCAAGTGGCCCTGCTCAGCAATGGATACCACACTCTATTAGGGCGAAAGGCATTCACAATTTTTCAAGCTATACCCCATTACGGGTACATGAAGCTCAAAATTCCCGGACCCAATGTAATTATCACTCTCGCTAGTGACCTGGACATAGCGCTCGCCAAAAATAAAACAGCCGCACTTGCCCTTGAGGCACTATCCAAGCCCTAGCGGCAGAGGAACTCATCGCATCAAGGCTCCACGGTGAACAGGGACGATGTGATACTCGATAAGAGATCCAAGTCCACCTCTTTTAAACCGGTAGAGCTAAATAGTCAAATTCCAAGTCCATCCAACGGACCCTACAAAACGGCCTCCATAGGGGCACAATTAAACCCCTGATGTGGACGCCGCACTACGAGAATTCCTACGAAAATTGGGACATTTTGCACGGCACCCTTCGAGACATTCCAGAATCCCACGCCACCGCGTAACACAGCCTAAATATCCTAAAAGGATTCAAGCTACCAAACAAGCTCTTCGGCGTTTCTCTGAACCCAAGAGACATGCCATGGGAGAGGAGCTAGCTAAACTATTGGAGGCCGGATTCATCAGAGATATTAAACATCCGGACTGGCTAGCAAACCTGGTAATGGTACCAAAGAAGGACAAATCCTGGCGCCTATGTGTCGATTTTAAGGACCTTAACAAGGCTTGCCCAAAGGATCCCTTCCCCCTCCCCCGCATCGATCAAATTATCGACGCTACCGCAGGACACGATTCATCGTGTTTCCTCGGCGCATACTCCGTCTACCACCAAATTAAGATGGCAGAGCCAGACCAAGCCGCAACGACATTCATCACTCCATACGGCCCATTCTGCTTCAACACAATGCCCTTTGGGCTCAAAAATGCCGGCGCAACATATCGGTAGCATGATTCGGACATGTCCGCAAACCAGATCGGCAAAACAGTGGAGGCATACGTGAGGCGATGTGGTCGTCAAATCCAAGCATGTCGAAACCCTAGTCGACGACTTGAGGCTCACATTCGATAATCTCCGAACATATGACATCAAGCTCAACCCGAAAATGTGTTTCCGGCGCATCACCGGAAAGCTCATGGGCTTCATTGTATCCGGTAGAGGAATTGAAGCAAACCCAGCCAAGATCCGAGCTCTGTCACAATTGGATATCCCCAAAGACCTCAAACAAATACAAAAATTGACTGGATGTGTGGCGGCTCTAAGCCGCTTTTTCTCCCGCTTAGGAGAAAAGGCATTACCCCTTTATCGCCTCCTCCAGCGCACCGGACACTTCGAGTGGACGGATGCTGCCACGGCCAGACTCGAAGAAATCAAGGCCATATTGGCAACAAATCCGGTCCCGGCCGCACCCAACATAGGCGAACCAATGCTATTATACATCGCATCAACCCATCAAGTTGTAAGCGCGATGCTCGTTGTCGAACGAAAAACGGACGGACACAAGTTCCCTCTCCAAAAACCAGTTTACTACGTGTCTCATCATCCTAACTCCATGCAAGTCACAAGACCCGCATTATCAAAAGATAGCATACGCGATGTTCATGGCATCCGGAAGCTGCGACACTACTTCCAAGAGTGTTCGATAACAGTAGCCTCCGAAGTACCTCTTAATGACATTATAAACAACCGCGACGCAACGGGCCGGATTGCTAAATGGGCCATTGAGCTCCTCCAGTTCGACATAACCTACAAGCCACAGTGAGCTATTTGGTCGCAAGTTTTGGCTGACTTCATCGCCGAATGGACTGAAGCCGAACTCCCTAAAGAGTACGGCGCATATTCCAACTGGATCATGCACCATCGGCTCCAAAATGTTGGCGGCACGGGGGCTGGCGTCGTTACTCAAGTCCCCAACCGGAGATACAGTCCAATACGTACTTCAAATAATGTACACGGACTCCAACAACGCGGCGAATCTGAGGCCCTTCTACATGGTCTCCGGATGGCAGTCTCCATGGGCATTCAACGCCTAGAGGTGCGGGGGGATTCAAACCTCGAAATATCCCAAATAAATGGGGACTTTGATGCCAAGGATCCGAAAATGGCAGCTTATCGCAATGCCGTCCTAAAATGTCAGCTCGGTTTGAGGGGCTCGAATTTCACCATATAGCACGGGATAACAACCAGGCAGCAGACATGTTGGCACGCATTGGCGCAAAAGCGTGATGCCGTCCCCCCAACATCTTCCTAGAGAGGCTTTTCAAGCCATCCGTACTATGGGAGGGAGAGTCCGGAAATAACAACCCGGATCCAACCACACTGCCCCACACAGAACATTCCGACATAGTTGGTGGTCCCGCGAACGAAATAACACCGTCAACCCACGAAATAATGGCAGTCATCGCCCCGTGGACAGAACCATTCCTAGCCTACCTAACTAGGCAGGAACTTCCCGAGGACCAAAACGAGGCCCGCTGCATAGTGCGGTGGTCTAAAGCTTATAAGGTCCATGAGGGAGAGCTTTATAAGAAAAGCACAACCGGACCTTCAAAGGTGTATCTCCGAAGAGGAAGGGTGGAATCTCCTGGCTGAAATTCATGCCGGACTCGGTGGGCACCATGCCGCAGCCCGGGCCCTTGTAGGCAAGGCCTTCCGTACAGGATTTTATTGGCCGACGGCCCGGGCGGATGCTCAGACTTAGTCCAACGATGCGTCGGTTGCCGGCTCTTTGCTAATCAAAGCCACATGCCACCCACCGCCCTCAAAACTATACCCATCACCGCCCTTCGCGGTGCAGGGGCTTGACATGGTTGGACCCCTTAAAGGAGGAACCCACAAGAAAAAATACCTATTGGTCATGGTGGATAAATTCACCAAATGGATAGAGGCCAAGCACAGAAGACGGCTGAATCTGGACCGTGATAGACTTCATATCGTGGGTAGTACACCGTTCTGGCGTCCCCATAGCATCATCACCGATAACGGCACGAACTTCATGGCCGACGAGGTTAAACTCGTGCAAAAACATGGGCATCAAGCTCGACTACGCTTGATCTATCACCCCGAACTAACGGTCAAGTCGAGCGAGCACACGGTCTAATCATGAGCGGCATTAAACCCAGACTAGTGCGGTCCCTCAAGGAATCTAACACGCACTGGGTAGAGGAGCTCGACTCCGTACTCTGGGGGCTGCGGACCACGCCGAATCGCACTACCGGATTCACACCATTTTTCATGGTATACGGCGCAGAGGCAGTTTTGCCCGGCGACATAATTCATGACTCACCTCGCGTGCGCATGTACGAAGAAAGAGAAGCCGAGCTAGATCGGCAGGACAGCTTGGACGCCTTGGAGGAGGAGCATGACGTGGCAAAAGCTCATTCCGCATTCTATCAACAGCAGGCTCGAAGATATCAAAGCAGGGAAGTACGGGCCAAAGCTTACAACATTGGCGAACTAGTTCTACGCCTGCCGAACAAGAAAAAGGACAAACTCAAGCCCAAATGGGAGGGTCCCTTCATCATCGACTAAGTCCTGACCGGCGGAGCGTACCGTCTGCGAAACGCATCGGATAACCGACTCGAGCCGAACCCATGGAACGCAGCCCGTCTCCGAAGATTCTACGCCTAGCGCCGGATTCTGAGTTCGTCTCCTTCCTCCCTCTATATTTTATATTTTATGCTGTCTTTTATTTCTCTCCTTCTCCCTCCGTTTTTCCGAAGCCGTTAAAGGCTCGTTTGCGCATTGTTCGCACACACTTGACGCGCTATCCGCGCTCATTATACCCGGGGCTTCTTTAATGAAGCTTATTTATACGGGCTTTATGCCCAACACATGTGTCACACTTCCGCATGTACCTTTTATTCACCATTATATGCATCGATATGACTTAAGTTTTGGCCAAGCTGGGTTGCTGGCTCACTGTGCTTACCCCTACGTTCCCGATTGTTCGGCTAGGTGGTAAAGGAGCACCTCTGCGATTATTACCGTCGGGTCAGCGGACATGTACCTCGGTGGGTGAAGCCGAAGCTAAGCGTTCTTAAGGGAATATTCGATTGTGAACTAAAAGACGATTTTTTATTTTTCATTTATCTGCCCCCAGATGCTTTTCTGCTTTTTTCGCAGTCCGGACATGCACTTTAGGGCATGCCTCCCAGGGAAAGGAAACCCTAAAGGAACTATTCTCCCTGGAAGATGTTTCTTACTAACCATGTAATATAACATAACTAGTTGGGCACTTGTCTGATAAAGCACTCATGACCCCTACGCCTGGTCTCCACGCATGCCCTGGTTTTTACATAACCGCGAGGGTATTCAGACACACTCCGGACTATTGGGTCCCGAGGTTGAAGCGAAAAGGTACGCTACAACGAACGATCTACAATCCGGCTAGAAGGCATTTTACATGTCATTTTAAATTACATATTCAAATTGACTGATTGTATTCCTCTTCAATGCCATCTAATAGGCTGTCTAGTTTACAGTCCTGTTGGGAATACTTTATGCCAACTCTACTTGGCCGTACACTAAGCTCACAGGATCTCCTTCCGTCGGGCCCCACAGTCGACCTCGGCCATGTGGTTTGGGTTCGCCTTCGTGTACCGCGTCTTCAGCATGGCCCAGGCCTCCCTGGCGCCTTGACGATAGGCCGATATCTTCCATAGTCGGAAGTGCCGACATGCTCCCTGAAGCTTCTCTGCAAGCTCTCCAAGGCCTTCGGGCAGGGAGATAGATGGCCACAAGGCCTGGGCAACGCCTTTCATCACCTGCCGAACTCGTTAGATGCGATTGCAATAGCTTCGGGAAGAAGGTCACCCATAGAACCGGCATTTCCTCTGAGACGACCCGTGAGCATACCTACAGACATAACTCTGTTAGTTGACTTCCTTGCCGAACTCTTTTTCAAAGTTCGCTCAAGCACTTACTATAAATGCCGCGACGAAGTCGCCGATTCTCCTTCACGGAGTCCGACAGCCGGGCACGAACATCCTTTAGTTCCTCACCCAGCTGGGTGTTGGCATCCTGGAGATTATTTTTCTCTCGCCTCACCCTTGTAAGCACATTCTCGCCGGCCTTCAACCGGCGAAGAGCTGTTGCTTGTCCGGATCTAGTCCGGCGCCATCTGCAATATTATTGTCAGATTTACGCACACGCCGCACTTCACAAACTACTTATCTTTGAAGCATATATTACCAGAGGGGGTCTCTGTGGCTCCCCCTGTAGCGGCTAGTGCGGCCTCAAGTTGGCCCTTGCATTCTTCAAGCTCCTGGGACAGTCGGGTATTCCTTTTTGTAAGATCCTCAAGATAACAAATGATCCTTAAATCAGTTATTCTAACTATTTTAAGTCTCGGGGCTCTTGGCATATATAACCGTCAAATTTCCTCACCCGTATGTCCTTTACATACTGCTCCAGGGCTCTGGCTAGACCATCTTGAGCGGCACGGAGGTGCGCATCTCCCGAATTGAAGGCATTCAATGCCTCTTGGGAGAAACATGCCTCACGAAGAACTATCCGGCGGCGCCTGTGATTCATGGCGCTCTCCACCTCGGAGTTTGTGGCGGACAATCTGTCGACATCCTCTGTTGGAGGAGCGTTCGACGCACGCCTCATGCTCGCCTCTGCTTCTGGACCCGGCTTTGGAGCCTGGATGGCGGAGGCTCGATTGGCAACCTCTCCGGACACAGTCCGGCGAGCGCTTTTTTTCCTGAAAAGAGCACCAGCATTAGTACACCTTCCAGGAATCAATCCTGGGAATATGGTGACGCGCCATACCGTTGTGGCGGCGTTTCGAGATACCTAACCATGGGAATACGGATCGGATGTGCAAAAAAGAAAAGTCCGCTTACCCAGCTTCGAGGATTGTTCATAGAAAATCCGTTCAATGGACTGACGCGGAGAAAATCTTCCTCTTCTCCCTTGTACATCGCGGACAAGATCTTCACCAGTTTGGTGACCGATCCCGGCCCCTTACGGCCATGACGGGTGGCATCGTCCTCCCCGTTGAAATCCCACATGGTGTGGCCCCTATACTGGAGCGGCTGCACCCCCCGCATAATACATGTGGCCATGACACCGATCATAGTCAATCCGGAATGAGCCAACAATCTTATTCGGCTCATCAGGTAAAGGACGTCCCTGTCGTCTTCCCTCCGGGGCTCATGGCGCCAACTCGGGCGTTTCTTCAAAGGAGCATTGCTGAACTCCGGGAGACCGATCCGAACAGGATCCGGCAGCGGGACGTCTTCTATATAAAACCATTCCGAAGGCCAGTCTTCGGACGCCTTCTTCGGGGTTCCGGATAGATATCCGGTCCCGGCGATGCGCCACAGCTCGGCTCCGCCCACTTGATATATTGACACCTCATGAGAACGGGGTACAAGGCAGAATAGTCTCTTCCACAGCGCAAAATGAGCCTCGATGCCCAAGAACAGTTTGCAAAGGGCCACGAAGCCCGCGATGTGCAAAATGGAGGCAGGCGTAAGGTGGTGCAACTGGAGGCCGTAGAACTCCAAGAGCCCCCGGAGAAACGGATGAATTGGAAATCCGAGTCCTCTTACTAGATAAGAGATAAAGCATACCCGCTCTCCTTTGGAGGGATCGGGGACACTCTCCGCTTGCTTTCTGCCCTTATAGGTGGCGAGTCCGGCTCGAACCGGAACCATGAAGGCCGGGGGAAGAAATCTCTTGGTTTGGAGTATCACTAGCTCGCTATGCGGGACTGAGCATATCTCCCAATTTCCAGGCTGAGGGCTGGGAGCGCGAGAGGAGGAGCCGCGTCATTGTCCATGATGGAATGGATTTTTGTCGAGGCGCTCGATGAAAGCTTCATGGAGGGGGATGGTGTGACTCAGATCTGGGTCCTCGTCCCTTTTATAGGCGGCTCACTTGCGCAGCTAGGGGGATAAGTGTAAAAATACCCTGGCTCTTCGCATTCATTCAAACACGTGGAAGATGGCCATTATTTGGCGTGGAAGCCAAGGAGCGCAGCATTTATCAGAAGCCGGACACTATTCGACAAGTATATGGAATTTGGAGAAGAACCCGCCTCGCAATGCCGAAGACAAACTACGCGCCGGACTCATCGTCATTGAAGCCTGGTTCGGGGGCTACTGAGGGAGTCCTGGATTAGGGGGTGTCCGGATAGCCGAACTATCACCGTTGGCCGGACTCCTAGACTATGAATATACGAGATTGAAGACTTCGTCCCGTGTCCGGATGGGACTTTCCTTGGCATGGAAGGCAAGCTTGGCGATACGGATATGTAGATCTCCTACCATTGTAACCGACTCTGTGTAACCCTAACCCTATCCGGTGTCTATATAAACCGAAGGGTTTTAGTCCATAGGACGAACTACAATCATACCATAGGCTAGCTTCTAGGGTTTAGCCTCTCTGATCTCGTGGTAGATCCACTATTGTACTACCCATATCATCAATATTAATCAAGCAGGAGTAGGGTTTTACCTCCATCGAGAGGGCCCGAACCTGGGTAAAAACATTGTGTCCCTTGTCTCCTGTTACCATCCGCCTAGACGCACAGTACGGGACCCCCTACCCGAGATCCGCCGGTTTTGACACCGACAGCTGGCCTTGGATGACTCAGGGTGCTCGCGGCCGCACTTCGTCTCTGGCTCCGCCGCGAGCACGGCAGCCCCCTTGTGCTTCACGTCCTTGGCCTTGGCCTTCTTATCTTCTGGTCGTGACTAGGAGCTCGAGGAGGGAAAGGCGTCCTTCCTCAGCTCTTGCACACTTGGTTGCCATGTTGAACATCTCCATGTTGGAAATATGCCCTAGAGGCAATAATAAAATAGTTATTATTATATTTCCTTGTTCATGATAATTGTCTATTGTTCATGCTATAAATTTATTAACCGGAAACCGTAATACATGTGTGAATACATAGACCACAACATGTCCCTAGTGAGCCTCTAGTTGACTAGCTCGTTGATCAGCAGATGGTTGTGGTTTCCTGACCATGGACATTGGATGCCGTTGATAACGGGATCACATCATTAGGAGAATGATGTGATGGACAAGACCCAATCCTAAGCATAGCACAAGATCGCATAGTTCGTTTGCTAGAGCTTTTCTAATGTCAAGTATCGTTTCCTTAGACCATGAGATTGTGCAACTCCCGGATACCGTAGGAATGCTTTGGGTGTATCAAACATCACAACGTAACTGGGTGACTATAAAGGTGCACTACAGGTATCTCCGAAAGTGTCTGTTGGGTTGGCACGAATCGAGACTGGAATTTGTCAATCCGTGTGACTGAGAGGTATCTCTGGGCCCACTCGGTAATGCATCATCATAATGAGCTCAGTGTGACTAATGAGTTAGCCACGGGATCAAGCATTATGGAATGAGTAAAGAGACTTGCCGGTAACAAGATTTAACAAGGTATAGGGATACCGACGATCGAATCTCGGGCAAGTAACATACTGATGGACAAAGGGAATTGTATACGGGATTGATTGAATCCCCGACATCGTGGTTCATCCTATGAGATCATCATGGAACATGTGGGAGCCAACATGGGTATCTGAAAGCACAAGTGCTCCCTAGGTGGTTTTGGTAATTAATGTCAACATATCTCTTGTTGGACTAACTCTTTTATCTAGTATATTTCAGATGAGTTCAACAATGGAGTGGCATGGACTAAAGGATATGGGAACCCCTTCAAGATGCTAATGACAAAGGATTGGCTCAAGCTTGAAGCTCAAGACTCTTCATTTTACATTTTAGTGATCCAAGATCACATTGAGTCTATAGGAAAAGCCAATACTATCAAGAAGGGATGAGGTGTTGCTTAATGAGTTTCTTGCTCCACAGTGCTTAGTGATATGCTCCAAAACCCTCAACTACTTTCCCACTTCCACACATATGACCTAAACCTAAAGTCGAACTCGGCCCCACCGATTCTTTCTATCCGGCAGCACCGAGTTCAAATGTCATAGCCACTGCCACAAACCCTAGGCAAATCGGTTTCACCGATAGGGATCTCGGTTTCACCGAGATGGGATTGTAATCTCTCTGTGTATGTCCATTACAAAAATCGGTCTCACCGAGTCTGTGTAATCGGTACTACCGAGATTACAATGCAAACTCTCTGGTTAACTTATTACCAAAATCAGTCTCACCGAGTTTGAGTAATCGGTCCCACCGAGTTTGCCTAACCAACTCTCTGGTTAGTTAATTACCAAAATCAGGCTCACCGAGTTTGTGTAATCGGTCTCACTGAGATTACGTTATGCCCAAACCCTAACAATATCGGTCCTACCGAGTTGCATATCGGTCCCACCGAAAACCCTAACGGTCACTAGGTTTACTGAATCGGTCCGACCGAGTTTGTTGATTCGGTCCCATCGAGTTTGGTAAATTGTGTGTACCGGTTAGATTTTGTGTGGAGGCTATATATACCCCTCCACCTCCTCTTCATTCGTGGAGAGAGCCATCGTAATGCAAGCCTCACAGTTCCAGATCCTATTTCTGAGAGAGAACTACCTACTCATGTGTTGAGGCCAAGATATTCCATTCCAACCACAAGAATCTTGATCTCTAGCTTTCCCCAAGTTGCTTTCCACTCAAATCTTCTTCCCACCAGATCCAAATCCTATGAGAGGGAATTGAGTGTTGGGGAGACTATCAGTTGAAGCACAAGAGCAAGGGGTTCATCATCAACACACCATTTGTTACTTCTTGGAGAGTGGTGTCTCCTAGATTGGCTATGTGTCACTTGGGAGCCTCCGACAAGATTGTGGAGTTGAACCAAGGAGTTTGTAATGGCAAGGAGATCGCCTACTTCGTGAAGATCTACCGCTAGTGAGGCAAGTCCTTCGTGGGCGACGGCCATGGTGGGATAGACAAGGTTGCTTCTTCGTGGACCCTTCGTGGGTGGAGCCCTCCGTGGACTCACAAGAACTGCTACCCTTTGTGGATTGAAGTCTCCATCAACGTGGATGTACGATAGCACCACGTATTGGAACCACGACAAAAACATCCTTGTCTCCAATTGCGTTTGAGTGATATTAAACTTAAGCATGTTCGCACCGAAAAGCAATTAGCGGATATATTTACTAAACCTCTTGATGAGAAAGTGTTTTGCAGGTTGAGAGGATAATTGAACATTATTGATGCTTCAAACTTGGAGTAGAAACTCCATTGGATACAGCAAGACATGAGCTTATGACTAATTCATGATATCTCTCTTATGACGAAAATCTTACGTCTTGGAAATATTTGCATCTTACATGTTATCTAACCCATGTAGGTACTTGGTTGAACCAAATTCCATGAGATTGTAATCTACTCACATCTTGAGCAGTCTCTACATCACCAAGTACACTATGGTGGTTGAAGACAAGGAAGCACGGAATCATTCGCACATATCCTTTGACAAACTCTATGATTGAGCTTCCTGATTAACATTTTTTTGGATACACATGTGCTACTCCTTGCAAGAACTAACCCATGTAGGTAGATGGACTCAAATTCCAAGTGGTGCCCCAACTCTTGACTAGATACATCAACCTTGAGCAACCCACACAAGTTCAACTACATGGTCAACACCACCAACCAAGGTATGTTATTCCATCTTAGAGAAGCTTTTCTCCAATTCATGAGCTAAAGCAACTCGACAAGATGAGAATACATCAAGATGCTTAAACGAAAAATGGTAACCCCATTTTGAGCTTAAACGATGAGTATGACCTATGATCAAGTGATCTCACTTGACTCCTAAGTCAATATACTCTAACATAGGTGACTTTGTCGCCGACCATCTCTAGATGAAGTTCTCTCGTGTTCTTTTCTGAGTTTTTGCATTTGTCTCATGCATATTTGTTTCCCCTTTCAAAAAAAACTTCATCTAGATTCCTTTCTTTTCTTTCCTGCATCAAAAACTTCATCTAGATTCCTTGCAAATCTTTGTGAGATCTTACCAGTCTAGTGAGCTGAGGTGACAAGTGTTTTCTCTGTGATGAACTCGGTTTTACCGATTTGTTGTTTTCGGTCCAACCGAATCCTTTCGGTACAACCGAAGCATACCACTCGGTGCCATCGATTTCACAACAGGAAAAACAGCTTGCCACTTATTCTGAGTTTTTCTTCTGATCCAGCTCCACTCAATGAATCTTGTCCTCTACAAGAATCACATTTTTTTATCCAGTGCTTTATGTTGTGACTCAAGGACCAAACCCATTCATAACAAATTCCAGAAGACCCTTCTTGGAAATTGATGTCAAAGGGGGAGAGAGAGATCACATCAAAGCTTATCACTTCCAAAAGGGAGACAGTTTTACTTCCACAGGGGGAGAAAGAGATCTCCAGGGGGAGAGAATACTCAAGTAGAAAGTATTTCTCAAGGATCCCGGATGCTTGATGTTCAAGAGGAGAGATGCCACATGTCTTCTTGAGGGAAAGACATGTTCATATGTTCTTATTTGCATTAGCTCTGTTCATTTATATCTTTCAGCTCTGATTTTACATTTCCCTATCTTCTCCCAGTATCCCATGCTAGATTCAGGGGGAGCAAGACATCTAAGGGAAAGAAATCATTTAAAATTCATTGCATATCTTTACCCTTGGGGACATGTCTAATCCAATGTGGTACTTAGTACTCACTCTCTACATGTCATCCCAGTCTTGGTATTCTTGTGGTTTCTTACATTTTGCTCTGGCTAGTAGATGTACCTGTGTTATCTAACCTTGTTTGTGCAGGTCCATTCCATCCTAAGCCAACTCAAGACTACAAGGTAAGTATATGCATCACAATCATGTGTATGAGGAATTCTTTGCTGATGTACATACTGTTTGCAAGAAGGACTCATGAGCATGAAGGTATTTTCTTTAATATTCTTTGCTCGATGCATATGGCCAAGATACATGTAACACATCGCCTACTCTATCATGGTTATTGCTCTCACATGCTTCTATATTCCATATTCACATGATTGCATACATGTAGGGGAGCCTATGCTTGTTACATGTCTTTCCAAGCTTTACTTGCTACTCTTTATATCTTTATCTAAAGCTTTGATGTATGTTGCCATCAATTACCAAAAGGGGAGATTGAAAGCACAAGTGCTCCCTAGGGGTTTTGGTAATTAATGTCAACATATCTCTTGTTGGACTAACTCTTTTATCTAGTATATTTCAGATGAGTTCAACAATGGAGTGGCATGGACTAAAGGATATGGGAACCCCTTCAAGATGCTAAGGACAAAGGATTGGCTCAAGCTTCAAGCTCAAGACTCTTCATTTTACATTTTAGTGATCCAAGATCACATTGAGTCTATAGGAAAAGCCAATACTATCAAGAAGGGATGAGGTGTTGCTTAATGAGTTTCTTGCTCCACAAAGTGCTTAGTGATATGCTCCAAAACCCTCAACTACTTTCCCACTTCCACACATATGACCTAAACCTAAAGTCAAATTCGGCCCCACCGATTCTTTCTATCCGGCGCCACCGAGTTCAAATGTCATAGCCACTGCCACAAACCCTAGGCAAATCAGTTTCACCGATAGGGATCTCGGTCTCACCGAGATGGGATTGTAATCTCTCTGTGTATGTCCATTACAAAAATCGGTCTCACCGAGTTTGTTTAATCGGTACTACCGAGATTACAATGCAAACTCTCTGGTTAACTTATTACCAAAATCGGTCTCACCGAGTTTGAGTAATCGGTCCCACCGTGTTTGCCTGACCAACTCTCTGGTTAGCTAATTATCAAAATCGGTCTCGCCGAGTTTGTGTAATCGGTCTCACCGAGATTACGCTATGCCCTAACCCTAACCATATCGGTCCTACCGAGTTGCATATCGGTCCCACCAAAAACCCTAACGGTCACTAGGTTTGCTGAATCGGTCCGACCGATTTTGTTGATTCGGTCCCACCAAGTTTGGTAAATTGTGTGTAACGGTTAGATTTTGTGTGGAGGCTATATATACCCCTCCACCTCTTCTTCATTCATGGAGAGAGCCATCAGAACAAGCCTACACTTCCAGCATCCTATTTCCGAGAGAGAACTACCTACTCATGTGTTGAGGCCAAGATATTCCATTCCAACCACAAGAATCTTGATCTCTAGCCTTCCCCAAGTTGCTTTCCACTCAAATCTTCTTTCCACCAGATCCAAATCATATGAGAGAGAGTTGAGTGTTGGGGAGACTATCATTTGAAGCACAAGAGCAAGGAGTTCATCATCAACACACCATTTGTTACTTCTTGGAGAGTGGTGTCTCCTAGATTGGCTAGGTGTTACTTGGGAGCCTCCGACAAGATTGTGGAGTTGAACCAAGGAGTTTGTAAGGGCAAGGAGATTGCCTACTTCGTGAAGATCTACCGCTAGTGAGGCAAGTCCTTCATGGGCGACGGCCAAGGTGGGATAGACAAGGTTGCTTCTTCGTGGACCCTTCGTGGGTGGAGCCCTCCGTGGACTCGCGCAACCGTTACCCTTCGTGGGTTGAAGTCTCCATCAACGTGGATGTACGATAGCACCACCTATCGAAACCACGGCAAAAACATTCGTGTCTCCAATTGCGTTTGAATCCTCCAAAACCCTTCCCTTTACATTCTTGCAAGTTGCATGGTTTACTTTTCGCTGCTCACATACTCTTTGCATGCTTGCTTGTTATGTATTGAGAATGTTAAACTTGTGCCTAAACTCCACTTAAACCTAAATAAGTTAAAAACTGCAACTTTGGTACTTAGTGTCTAATCACCCCCCCCCTTCTAGACACCTCTTCTCAAGATCCTACAGTATCCAGATCCCGCTGTTGGTTATTGGCCGGAGAGAGGTCTCGGTCATGTCTGCATGGTTCCCGGACCCGTCGGGTCTACACACTTAAGGTTCGGTGACGCTAGAGTTGTTATGGGAAATAGTATGTGGTTACCTAAGGTAGTTCGGAGTCCCGGATGAGATCCTAGATGTCACGAGGAGTTCCGGAATGGTCCGAAGGTGAAGATCGGTATATTGGACAAAGGGTATTGGAGTCTTGAAGTGTTCCGGGGGTACCAGGCTATGGCCAGCATGTTCGAAAGGTGTTTCGGGGACCCGACAAGTGTTGCAGGGCCTCATGGGCCAAGGTAAGGGGGCAAACCAGCCCACTAAGGGGTTGTGCGCCCCCACACCCTTTCCCACGTTACTTGGGAGGTCGGGCGCCTCCACCTGGCTTGGGAGGCAAGCCTCCACCTGCTTGGCTTGGGGGGCAAGTCTCCCTAGGGTTTCCCTAGGGAGATCCAATCTGCCCTAGCCGCAGCCCCCTAGGGGAAGCCCTAGGGCGCCTCCCCCCTCTCCCCTTCCCCCTATATATAGTGAGGGGGTGGGAGGTCAGCCGCACCCTTCCCCTGGCGCAGCCCTCCCCCTCTTCAACTCCTACTCCTCTTCCGTAGTGCTTGGCGAAGCCCTGCCAGAGAACCACAAGCTCCTCCACCACCACGCCGTCGTGTTGCTGGAGTTTGATACGTCTCCAGCATATCTATAATTTTTTATTGTTCCATGCTATATTATATTCTGTTTTGGACATTATTGGGCTTTATTATACACTTTTATATTATTTTTGGGACTAACCTATTAACCGGAGGCCCAGCCCAGAATTGCTATTTTTTTTGCCTATTTCAGAGTTTCACAGAAAAAGAATATCAAACGGAGTCCAAACGGAATGAAACCTTTGGGAACGTGATTTTTGGAACGAACGTGATTTTTGGAACGAACGTGATCCAGAGGACTTGGACCCTACGTCAAGACATCAACCATGAAGGCACGAGGTAGGGGGGCGCGCCTACCCCCTGGGCGCGCCCTCCACCCTCGTGGGGCCCACGTTGCTCCACCGACGTACTTCTTCCTCCTATATATACCTCGTGCCCCGAACTACCAGATCTGAGCCAAAACCTAATTCCACCGCTGCAACCTTCTCGTACTGCCGTGAGATCCCATCTTGGGGCCTTTTTTGAGCTCACGGAGGGGGCATCGATCACGGAGGGCTTCTACATCAACACCATAGCCTCTCCGATGATGTGTGAGTAGTTTACCTCAGACCTTCGGGTCCATAGTTATTAGCTAGATGGCTTCTTCTCTCTTTTTGGATCTCAAACAATGTTCTCCCCCTCTGTTGTGGAGATCTATTCGATGTAATCTTATTTTCCGGTGTGTTTGTTGAGACCGATGAATTGTGGGTTTATGATCATGTTTATCTATGAACAATATTTGAATCTTCTCTGAATTCTTTTATGTATGATTGGTTATCTTTGCAAGTCTCTTCGAATTATCAGTTTAGTTTGGCCTACTAGATTGATCTTTCTTGCAATGGGAGAAGTGCTTAGCTTTGGGTTCAATCTTGCGGTGTCCTTTCCTAGTGATGATGGGGCCAGCAAAGGCACGTATTGTATTGTTGCCATCGAGGATAACAAGATGGGGTTTATATCATATTGCATGAATTTATCCCTCTACATCACGTCATCTTACTTAAAGCGTTACTCTGTTCTTTTGAACTTAATACTCTAGATGCATGCTAGATAGCGGTCGATGTGTGGAGTAATAGTAGTAGATGCAGGAAGGAGTCGGTCTACATGTCGCGGACGTGATGCCTATATACATGATCATACCTAGATATTCTCATAACTATACTCAATTTTGTCAATTGCTCAACAGTAATTTGTTCACCCACCATAATACTTATGCTCTAGAGAAGCCACTAGTGAAACCTATGGCCCCGGTCTATTTTCCATCATATTTAATCTCCCGACAACAAGCTATTTACGGCGCGTTTTATTTTGCTTTCTTTACTTTGCATCTTTATCATAAAAATACCAAAAATGTTATCTTATCATATCTATCAGATCTCACTCTCATAAGTGACCGCAAAGGGATTGACAAGCCCTTAGTGCGTTGGTTGCGAGGATTTATTTGTTTATGTAGGTGCGAGGGACTCGTGCGTGGCCTCCTACTGGATTGATACCTTGGTTCTCAAAAACTAAGGGAAATACTTACGCTGCTTTACTGCATCACCATTTCCTCTTCAAGGGAAAACCAACGCAGTGCTCAAGAGGTAGCAAGAAGGATTTTTGGCGCCGTTGCCGGGGAGTCTACACAAAAGTCAACATACCAAGTACCCATCACAAACTCTTATCTCCCGCATTACATTATTTGTCATTTGCCTCTCGTTTTTCTCTCCCCCACTCCACCCTTGCCGTTTTATTCGCCTTCTTCCCGTATGCCTTTTGTTTGTGTTTCCACGTGCCTTCTATTTGCTTGCATCTTTGCTTGTTAAAAATCTATTGATATGGATCCACTTAAAGTGTTTTACTTGGATCATCTTCGATCCATATGCGCTCGTGCTGAAACCCCAACTAGCCTACTTGATGGGAAATCTTTAGATGAGCATGCTCATTTTGTGCGTCACCGTTTGTCTGAAAAAGGGAGACTCTTATGGAATCAAATAAACAAATTGTTGTGTTATGCTTGGAATCTTTGTGAAATTTGTGAATTTACTTGTTGCTCTAAGAACCCTAAAAAACACCTCCCCTACCTATGTGAGTTTAATGAAAATGAAATCTTATCTTCTTATGCAAAGGGTGTTTATAGCTACTATGATATTGAACAAATTGAAGAATTTGTTGCTTTTAAAGGGTTCTTTTGAAGTTGCTTCTTTGATTGAAAAGTATGATACTACTCTTTACGAATCTGAAAATCTTGACATACTTGAATATTGCTATGAAAACTATGCTCATAATGTCTATGTCAAAGAATTATTGAAGGAATGACCGTTGCTTTGGAAGAAAATAATGATATGCATGAATCTATAGATAATGATGATTCCAATGATTTGGTTGAAATATCCCTTGATGAACATGATGCTTGCTATTCTTGTGGCCATGATGCCAATATTTATGAAGAAGAATTTGCTATAGTTCCTTATGTTAAAAATGAGATCATTGTTATTGCACCCATGCTTGATAGTTCCTTCGATGAAAAGCATGATTGCAATCATTTTTCTATAAATTATCTTGATGTCAATTGTACTAATAATATGCAAAACCCTAAGCTTGGGGATGCTAGTTTTGCTATGATTACTATTTGTTTCAATGATCACGATTGGGGTGATTCTTCTTGTGATCTTGAAAATTTATTTAAGCCCCATGATGAATATGAGATTGGTAATAGTGTTTGCAATATTATTGAAAGTGGGTTTGGAAGAGTGTCAAATTTAGATCCCACATATTTGGAGGATGTTCAATCTTATGGTATTTTTGATAAAAGTGGGTTTGGAGAGGTCATTACTTTAGTTAATGTTAATCCCACTATTTTGGAAGAGTGTCAACTTTGCATGCATGTGGATCGTGTTGAGAATATGTTATGTGATAGCTATTTTTGTTGAATTTTCCTATGATCCTACATGTAATTATTATGAGAGAGGAAAATATGGTTGTAGAAATCTTTATCTTACTAAATTACCTCTCGTCATGTTGAGATTGCTATTGTTTCTTTCCACTTCCTTGCATATGCTATTTTTTGCTTGTCTTGATAATTTTTTTGCTTATAAAATGCCTATGCATAGGAAGTATGTTAGACTTAGATGTATTTATCACGTGTTCTTTGATGCTCTCTTTGTGCTTCAATTCTTGTCTTTCATGTGAGCATCCTCGAAATTATCAATGCCTAGCTAGGGGCGTTAAACGATAGCGCTTGTTGGGAGGCAACCCAATTTTATTTTTAGTTTTTTTGATTTTTTCTTCTGTTTAGGAATAAATCTTTGATCTAGCCTCTGTTTAGGTTTGTTTTTATGTTTTAATTAGTGTTTGTGCCAAGTTAAACCTATAGGATCTTCTTGTATGATAGTTATTTGATCTTGCTGAAAACTCCAGAAACTTTCTGCTCGCGAAAACAATTGTTAAATTTCACCAGAACGTGATAAAATATTTATTCCAATTTCTGTTGATCAATAAACATATTTTCTAGGTCGTCCTATTTTGTCTGAATTTGTGGAGTTCCAGAAGTTTGTGTTAGTTACAGATTACTACAGACTGTTCTGTTTTTGACAGATTCTGTTTTTCGTGTGTTGTTTGCTTATTTTGATGAATCTATGGCTAGTAGAATAGTTTATAAACCATAGATAAGTTGGAATACAGTACGTTTAATCACCAATATAAATAAATAATGAGTTAATTACAGTACCTTGAAGTGGTGTTTTGTTTTCTTTCGCTAATGGAGCTCACGAGATTTTCTGCTGAGTTTTGTGTTGTGAAGTTTTTAAGTTTTGGGTAAAAGATTTGATGGATTATGGAACAAGGAGTGGCAAGAGCCTAAGCTTGGGGATTCCCATGGCACCCCAAGATAATCTAAGGACACCTTAAAGCCAAAGCTTGGGGATGCCCCGGAAGGCATCCCCTCTTTCGTCTACTTCCATCGGTAACTTTACTTGGAGCTATATTTTTATTCACCACATGATTTGTGTTTTGCTTGGAGCGTCTTGTATTATTTGAGTCTTTGTTTGTTAGTTTGCCACAATCATCCTTGCTGTACACACCCTTTTAGAGAGACACACATGATTCAGAAATTGTTAGAATATTCTATGTGCTTCACTTATATCTTTTGAGTTATATAGTTTTTGCTCTAGTGCTTCACATATATCTTTTAGAGCACGGTGGTGGATTTTTTTTATAGAAACTATTGTTCTCTCATGCTTCACTTAGATTATTTTTAGAGTCCTACAAAACAGCATGGTAATTTTCTTTAATTATGATAGGCATTCAAGATTAGTAAAAAAAATCTTATGAGTGTGTTGAATACTATGAGAAATTTGATGCTTGATAATTGTTTTGAGATATGGAGATGGTGATATTAGAGTCATGCTAGTTGAGTAGTTTTGAATTTGTGAAATACTTGTGTTAAAGTTTGTGATTCCCGTAGCATGCACGTATGGTGAACCGTTATGTGATGAATTCGAAGCATGATCTATTTATTGATTGTCTTCCTTATGAGTGGCGGTCGGGGACGAGCAATGGTATTTTCCTACCAATCTATCCCCCTAGGAGCATGCGCGTAATACTTTGCTTTGATAACTTGTAGATTTTTGCAATAAGTATATGAGTTCTTTATGACTAATGTTGAGTCCATGGATTATACGCACTTTTCTTCCTTCCACCATTGCTAGCCTCTCCAATATCGCACACTTTTCGTCCTTATCATACACCCACCATATACCTTCCTCAAAACAGCCACCATACCTACCTATCATGGCTTTTCCATAGCCATTCTGAAATATATTGCCTTGCAACTTACCACCATTTCCTTTACTATGACACGCTCCATCATTGTCATATTGCTTCACATGATCATGTAGTTGACATCGTATTTGTGGCAAAGCCACCGTTTATAATTCTTTCATATATGTCACTCTTGATTCATTGCATATCCCGGTACACCGCTGGTGGCATTCACATAGAGTCATATTTTGTTCTAAGTATTGAGTTGTTATTGTTGAGTTGTAAGTAAATAAAAGTGCGATGATCATCATTTTTAGAGCATTGTCCCAAGTGAGGAAAGGACGATGGAGTCTATGATTCCCCCACAAGTCGAGATGAGACTCCGGACTAAAAAAAATAAAGGCCATAAAAAAAGAAAAGGCCCAAAAAAATGATGAGAGAAAAAGAGAGAAGGGACAATGTTACTATCCTTTTACCACACTTGTGCTTCAAAGTAGCACCATGTTCTTCATGATAGAGAGTCTTCTATGATATCACTTTCATATACTAGTGGGAAATTTTCATTATAGAACTTGGCTTGTATATTCCAATTATGGGCTTCCTCAAAATGCCCTAGGTCTTCGTGAGCAAGCGAGTTGGATGCACATCCACTTAGTTTTTTTTGTTGAGCTTTCATACACTTATAGCTCTAGTGCATCCGTTGCATGGCAATCCCTACTCACTCACATTGATATCTATTAATGGGAATCTCCATAGACCTTTGATACACCTAGTTGATGTGAGACTATCTTCTCCTTTTTTTTGTCTTCTTCACAACCACCATTCTATTCCACATATAGTGCTATGTCCATGGCTCACGCTCATGTATTGCGTGAAGAATGAAAAAGTTTGAGAACATCAAAAGTATGAAACAATTGCTTGGCTTGTCATCGAGGTTGTGCATGATTTAAATACTTTGCGTGGTGAAGATAGAGCATAGCCAGACTATATGATTTTTTAGGGATAACTTTCTTTGGCCATGTTATTTTGAGAAGACATAATTGCTTAGTTAGTATTCTTGAAGTATTATTATTTTTATGTCAATATTAAACTTTTTTCTTGAATCTTTCGGATCTGAATATTCATACTGCAATTAAGATAATTACATTGAAATTATGCCAAGTAGTATTCCACATCAAAAATTCTGTTTTTATCATTTACCTACTCGAGGACGAGTAGGAATTTAGCTTGGGCATGCTTGATACGTCTCCAACATATCTATAATTTTTTATTGTTCCATGCTATATTATATTCTGTTTTGGACATTATTGGGCTTTATTATACACTTTTGTATTATTTTTGGGACTAACCTATTAACCGGAGGCCCAGCCAATTGCTGTTTTTGCCTATTTCAGAGTTTCGCAGAAAAAGAATATCAAACGGAGTCCAAACGGAATGAAACCTTCGGGAACGTGATTTTTGGAACGAACGTGATCCAGATGACTTGGACCCTACGTCAAGACATCAACCAGGAAGGCATGAGGTAGGGGGCGCACCTACCCCCCTGGGCGCGCCCTCCACCCTCGTGGGGCCCACGTTGCTTCACCGACGTACTTCTTCCTCCTATATATACCTCACGCACTTCAAACTACCGTGATACGGAGCCAAAAACCTAATTCCACCACCGCAACCTTCTGTACCCGTGAGATCCCATCTTGGGGCCTTTCCCAGAGCTCCGCCGGAGGGGGCATTGATCACGGAGTGCTTCTACACCATAGCCTCTCTGATGATGTGTGAGTAGTTTACCTCAGACCTTCGGGTCCATAGTTATTAGCTAGATGGCTTCTTCTCTCCTTTTGGATCTCAATACAATGTTCTCCCCCTCTCTTGTGGAGATCTATTCGATGTAATCTTCTTTTGCGGTGTGTTTGTTGAGATCGATTTAATTGTGGGTTTATGATCAAGTTTATCTATGAACAATATTTGAATCTTCTCTGAATTCTTTTATGTATGATTGGTTATCTTTGCAAGTCTCTTCGAATTATCAATTTGGTTTGGCCTACTAGATTGATCTTTCTTGCAATGGGAGAAGTGCTTAGCTTTGGGTTCAATCTTGCGGTGTCCTTTCCTAGTGACAGTAGGGCTAGCAAGGCACGTATTGTATTGTTGCCATCGAGGATAACAAGATGGGGTTTATATCATATTGCATGAATTTATCCCTCTACATCACGTAATCTTACTTAAAGAGTTACTCTGTTCTTTTGAACTTAATACTCTAGATGCATGCTGGATAGCGGTCGATGTGTGGAGTAATAGTAGTAGATGCAGGAAGGAGTCGGTCTACATGTCGCGGACGTGATGCCTATATACATGATCATACCTAGATATTCTCATAACTATGCTCAATTCTGTCAATTGCTCAACAGTAATTTGTTCACCCACCATAATACATATGCTCTCGAGAGAAGCCACTAGTGAAACCTATGGCCCCCGGGTCTATTTTCCATCATATTTAATATCCCGACAACAAGCTATTTCTGGCGCCGTTTTTATTTTGCTTTCTTTACTTTGCAACTTTATCATAAAAGTACCAAAAATATTATCTTATCATATCTATCAGATCTCACTCTCGTAAGTGACCGCAAAGGGATTGACAAGCCCTTAGTGCGTTGGTTGCGAGGATTTATTTGTTTGTGTAGGTGTGAGGGACTCGTGCGTGGCCTCCTACTGGATTGATACCTTGGTTCTCAAAAACTGAGGGAAATACTTACGCTGCTTTACTGCATCACCCTTTCCTCTTCAAGGGAAAACCAACGCACTGCTCAAGAGGTAGCAGAGTTCTCCCTCAACTTCTCCTCTCCCCTTGCTGGATCAAGAAGGAGGAGACGTCCCCGGGGTGTACGTGTGTTGAACGCGGAGGCGCCGTCCATTCGACGCTTGATCGGATCTTCCGCGATTTGAATTGCCGCGAGTATGAATCCATCAACCGCGTTCTTGTAACGCTTCCACTTAGCGATATTCAAGGGTATGAAGATGCACTCCCTCTCTCTCTCTCTCTCGTTGCTAGCATCTCCTAGATTGATCTTGGTGACACGTAGGTAAATTTTGAATTATTACTATGTTCCCCAACAGTGGTACCAGAGCTAGGTCTATGCGTAGATTCTATGCACGAGTAGAACACATGTAGTTATGGGCGATGATTTGTTCAATTTGCTTACCGTTACTAGTCTTATCTTAATTCGGCGGCATTGTGGGATGAAGCGGCCTGGACCGACCTTACACGTACGCCTACGTGAGACAGGTTCCATCGACTGACATGCACTTGATGCATAAGGTGGCTAGTGGGTGTCTGTCTCTCCCACTTTAGTCGGATCGGATTCGATGAAGAGGGTCCTTATGAAGGGTAAATAGCAATTGGCATATCACCGTTGTGGCTTTTGCGTAGGTAAGAAACTCTCTTGCTAGAAACCCATAGCAGCCACGTAAAAAATGCAACAACAATTAGAGGACGTCTAACTTGTTTTTGCAGGGTATGCTATGTGATGTGATATGGCCAAAAGGATGTGATGAATTATATATGTGATGTATGAGATTGATCATGTTCTTGTAATAGGAATGATGACTTGCATGTCAATTAGTATGACAACCGGCAGGAGCCATAGGAGTTGTCTTAATTTATTTTATGAACTGCAAGTCAATGTAAACGCCATGTAATTACTTTACTTTATTGCTAACCGTTAGCCATAGTAGTAGAAGTAATAGTTGGCGAGACAACTTCATGAAGACACGATGATGGAGATCATGGTGTCATGCCGGTGACGATGGTGTTTATGCCGCGCCTCAAAGATGGAGATCAAAGGCGCAAGATGATATTGGCCATATCATGTCACTTTATGAATTGCATGTGATGTTTATCATGTTTGCATCTTATTTGCTTAGAACGACGGGAGCATAAATAAGATGATCCCTCACAAAATTTCAAGGAAGTGTTCCCCCTAACTGTGCACCGTTGCGAAGGATCATTGTTTCGAAGCACCACGTGATGATCGGGTGTGATAGATTAAAACGTTCGCATACAACGGGTGTAAGCCAGATTTACACATGCGAAACACTTAGGTTGACTTGACGAGCCTAGCATGTACAAACATGGCCTCAGAACACAAGAGACCGAAAGGTCGAACATGAGTCGTATAGTAGATGCGATCAACATGGAGATGTTCATCGTTTATGACTAGTCCTTCTCACGTGATGATCAGACACGGCCTAGTCGATTCGGATCATGTATCACTTAGATGAATAGAGGGATGTCTATCTAAGTGGGATTTCATTAATAATTTGATTAGATGAACTTAATTATCATGAACTTAGTCTAAAGTTGTCTTTACAATCTATCCTATAGATCCAATGGCCCACGCCAATGTTGCCCTCAACTTCAACGCGTTCCTCTGAAAAACCAAGCTGAAAAGGCGATGGTAGCAACTATACGGATTGGGTCCAGTAATTTGAGGATCATCCTCATAGATGCCAAGAAAGTATATGTCCTTGAAGCACTGCTAGGTGAAGCACCCATTTTCCCAGCAACTCAAGATGTTATGAATGCCTGGCAGTCGCGTAGTGATGATTACTCCCTGGTTCAGTGCGGCATGTTGTACAGCTTAGAATCGGGGCTCCAAAAGCGTTTTGAGTAGCACGGAGCATATGAGATGTTCCAAGAGCTGAAAATGGTTTTCCAAGCTCATGCCCAAGTCAAGATATATGAAGTCTCTGACAAGTTCTATAGTTGTAAGATGGAGGAAAACAGTTCTGTCAGCGAGCATATACTCAAAATGTTTGGGTTGCACAACCGCTTGTCTCAGCCGGGAGTTAATCTTCCAGATGACTCGGTCATTGACAGGAACCTCCAGTCGCTTCCACCTAGCTACAAGAGCTCTGTGATGAACTTCAATATGCAAGGGATGGAGAAGTCCATTCTGAGTTATATTCAATGCTTTGAAATCAGCGGAGGTGGAAATCAAAAGGAACATCAAGTGTTGAGGGTGAATAAGACCACTAGTTTCAAGAAAGGCATGGGTAAGAAGAACTTCAAGAAGGACGGCAAGGAGTTGCTGCCCGATAAGCCGATTCTTGCCGGAAGTAGCCAAAGAATGGACCCAAGCCTGAGACTGAGTGCTTTTATTGCAAGGGAAATGGTCAATGGAAGCGGAACTGCCCCAAGTACTTAGCGAGTAAGAAGGCTGGCAACACCAATGGTATATATGATATACATGTTATTGATGTGTACCTTACCAGCACTCGTAGTAGCTCCTGGGTATTTGATACCGATGCAGTTGCTCATATTTGTAACTCAAAACAGGAGCTGCGGAATAAGTGGAGACTGGCAAAGGACAAGGTGACGATGCGCGTCGGGAATGGTTCCAAGGTCGATGTGATCGCCGTCGGCATGCTGCCTCTACATCTATCTTCGGGATTAGTTTTAAACCTGAATAATTGTTATTTAGTACCAGCTTTGAGCATGAACATTGTATCAGGATCTTGTTTAATGCGAGATGGCTACTCATTTAAATCCGAGAATAATGGTTCTTCTATTTATATGAGAGATATGTTTTATGGTCATGCCCCGCTGGTCAATGGTTTATTTTTTAATGAATCTCGAACGTGATGTTACACATATTCATAGTGTGAATGCAAAAAGATGTAAGGTTGATAATGATAGTCCAACATACTTGTGGCATTGCCGCCTTGGTCACATTGGTGTCAAACGCATGAAGAAACTCCATGCAGATGGACTTTTGGAGTACCTTGATTATGAATCATTTGACAAGTGCGAACCATG
The DNA here is from genome assembly GCA_021605145.1 of Aegilops bicornis. Taxonomy (NCBI): domain Eukaryota; kingdom Viridiplantae; phylum Streptophyta; class Magnoliopsida; order Poales; family Poaceae; genus Aegilops; species Aegilops bicornis. The sequence goes on from CM038670.1 coordinate 703,508,322, forward strand.
CCTCATGGGCAAAATGACCAAGACTCCGTTCTCTGGAACAATGAAGTGAGCAACCAACTTATTGGAAATCATACATACTGATGTGTGCGGTCCAATGAGCGTTGAGGCTCGCCGTGGTTATCGTTATGTTTTCACCCTCACTGATGACTTAAGTAGATATGGGTATGTCTACTTAATGAAACACAAGTCTGAGACCTTTGAAAAGTTCAAGGAATTCTAGAGTGAGGTTGAGAATCAACGTGACAGGAAAATAAAGTTCTTATGATCAGATTGTGGAGGGGAATATTTGAGTCACGAGTTTGGCACACACTTAAGGAAATGTGGAATTGTTTCACAACTCACGCCGCCTGGAACACCTCAGCATAATGGTGTGTCTGAACGTCGTAATCGCACACTATTGGATATGGTGCGATCTATGATGTCTCTTACCGATCTACTGCTATCATTTTGGGGTTCTGCTTTAGAGACTGCCGCATTCACTTTAAATAGGGCTCCGTCGAAATCCGTTGAGACGACACCGTATGAATTATGGTTTGGAAAGAAATCTAAGCTGTCGTTTCTGAAAGTTTGGGGATGCGATGCTTATGTCAAGAAACTTCAACCTGAAAAGCTCGAACCCAAGTCGGAAAAATGCGTCTTCATAGGATACCCTAAGGAAACTATTGGGTATACCTTCTACCTCAGATCCGAAGGCAAGATCTTTGTTGCCAAGAATGGATCCTTTCTAGAGAAAGAGTTTCTCTCGAAAGAAGTAAGTGGGAGGAAAGTAGAACTTGATGAGGTAATACCTCTTGAACCGGAAAGTAGCGCTGCTCAGGAAGATGTTTCTGTGGTGCCTGCACCGACTAGAGAGGAAGTTAATGATGATGATCATGAAACTGTGAATCAAGGTGCTACTAAACTTCGTGGTTCCACAAGGACACGTTCCGCACTAGAGTGGTACGGCAACCCTGTCCTGGAAATCATGTTGTTAGACAACAGTGAACCTTCGAACTATGAAGAAGCGATGGCGGGCCCGGATTCCAACAAATGGCTTGAAGCCATAAAATCCGAGATAGGATCCGTGTATTAAAACGAAGTATAGACTTTGAAAGACTTTCCCGATGATTGGCAAGCCATAGAGAATAAATGGATCTTCAAGAAGAAGAATGACGCGGATGGTAATGTGACCATCTATAAGGCTCAGCTTCTTGTCACTAAGGGTTATAGACAAGTTCAAGGGGTTGACTACAATGAGACCTTCTCACCCGTAGCGAAGCTGAAGTCCGTGCAAATCATGTTAGCAATTGCCGCATTTTATGATTATGAGATATGGAAAATGGACGTCAAAATGGCATTCCTTAATGGTTTCCTTAAGGAAGAATTGTATATGATGCAGCCGGAAGGTTTTGTTGGTCCTAAGAATGATGACAAGGTATGCAAGCTCCAGCGCTCCATCTATGGGCTGGTGCAAGCATCTCGGAGTTGGAACATTCACTTTGATGAAATGATCAAAGCGTTTGGGTTTATGCAGACTTATGGAGAAGCCTGTGTTTACAAGAAAGTGAGTGGGATCTCTGTAGCATTTATCATATTATATGTGGATGGTATACTATTGATGGGAAATGATATAGAACTTTTGGAAAGCATAAAGGCCTACTTGAATAAGTGTTTTTCAATGAAGGACCTTGGAGAATCTGCTTACATATTAGGCAACAAGATCTATAGAGATAGATCGAGACGCCTCATTGGTCTTTCACAAATCACATACCTTGACAAGATATTGAAGAAGTTCAATATGGATCAGTCCAAGAAGGGGTTCTTGCTTGTATTACAAGGTGTGAGATTGAGCACGGCTCAATGCTCGACCTAGGTAGAAGATAGAGAAAAGATGAGTGCCATCCCCTATGCCTCAGCCATAGGGTCTATTATGTATGCCATGATGTGTACCAGACCTGATGTGAACCTTGCCGTAAGTTTGGTAGGGAGGTACCAAAGTAATCCCGGCATGGAACACTGGACAGCGGTCAAGAATATCCTGAAGTACCTGAAAAGGACTAAGGATATGTTTCTCGTTTATGGAGGTGATGAAGAGCTTGTTGTAAAGGGGTACGTCGATGCTAGCTTTGACACAGATCTGGATGACTCAAGTCACAAATCAGATACGTGTACATTTTGAATGGTGGGGCTGTCAGCTGGTGCAGTGTCAAGCAAAGCGTCGTGGCGGGATCTACATTTGAAGCGGAGTACATAGCTGCCTCGGAGGCAGCGCATGAAGCAGTCTGGATGAAGGAGTTCATCACCGACCTAGGAGTAATTCCCAATGCGTCGGGCCCGATGACTCTCTTCTATGACAACACTGGAGCTATTGCCCTTGCCAAGGATCCCAGGTTTCACAAGAAGACCAGGCATATCAAGTGTTTCTTCAACTCCATTCGTGAATACATTCAAGATGGAGACATAGATATTTGTAAAGTGCATACGGATCTGAATGTCACAGATCCATTGACTAAACCTCTTCCACGAGCAAAACATGATCAACACCAGAACTCTATGGGTGTTCGATTCATCACAATGTAACTAGATTATTGACTCTAGTGCAAGTGGGAGACTGTTCGAAATATGCCCTAGAGGCAATAATAAAATAGTTATTATTATATTTCCTTGTTCATGATAATTGTCTATTGTTCATGATATAATTGTACTAACCGGAAACCGTAATACATGTGTGAATGTATAGACCACAACATGTCCCTAGTGAGCCTCTAGCTGACTAGCTCGTTGATCAACACATGGTTGTGGTTTCCTGACCATGGACATTGGATGTCGTTGATACGTCTCCGTCGTATCTATAATATTTGATTGTTCCATGCCAATATTATCCAACTTTCAGATACTTTTGGCAACTTTTTAAACTATTTTTTGGGACTAACATATTGATCCAAAGGCATGCCGCCTGCCTCTGTTGCATGTTTTTTGTTTCGCAGAAACCCAATATCAAACGGAGTCCAAACGGGATAAAAACGGATGGATAATTATTTTGGAATATTTATGATTTTCTGGAGGAAGAATCAATGCGAAACGGTGTCCGGGGTGGCCACGAGACAGGGGGCGCGCCCTCCCCCCTGGGCGTGGCCTGGGCTCTCGTGGGCCACCCATAAGGCGGTTGACGCTCTTCTTTTGCCGCAAGAAAGCTAATTTTACGAGAAAAATCTGGGCGAAGGTTTCAATCCAATCGGAGTTACGGATCTCCGGATATAAAGGAAACGGTGCCAGGGCAGAAATATAGAACGCAGAAACAGAGAGATAGATCCAATCTCGGAGGGGCTCCCGCCCCTCCCAAGCCATGGGAGCCAAGGACCAGAGGGGAAACCCTTCTGCCATCTAGGGAGAAGGTCAAGGAAGAAGAAGAAGAAGGGGGCTCTTTCCCCCTTGCTTCTGGTGGCGCCGGAACACCATCGGGGGCCATCATCATCACCGCGATCTTCACCAACACCTCCGCCATCTTCACCAACATCTCCATCACCTTCCCCCATCTATATTCAGCGGTTCACTCTCCCGCAACCCGCTGTACCCTCTACTTGAACATGGTGCTTTATGCTTCATATTATTTTCCAATGATGTGTCGCCATCCTATGATGTTTGAGTAGATTTTCGTTGTCCTGTCGGTGATTGATGAATTGCTATGATTGGTTTGAGTTGCATGTTTTATTATTGGTGTTTTCCTATTGTGCCCTCCGTGTCGCGCAAGCGTGAGGGATTCCCGCTGTAGGGTTTGCAATATGTTTATGATTTTCTTATGGTGGGTTGCGTGAGTGACTGAAACACAAACCCGAATAAGTAGGTTGTTTGTGTATGGGATAAAAGGGGACTTGATGCTTTAATGCTATGGTTGGGTTTTACCTTAATGAATCTTTAGTAGTTGCGGATGCTTGCTAGAGTTCCAATCATAAGTGCATAGAATTTCAAGTAAGGGATGATATGTTAGCTTATGCCTCTCCCTCAAATAGAATTGCAATAGTGATTATCGGTCTAGTAACGTAGTCAGTTACTTAGGGGCAATTCCACAACTCCTACCACCACTTTTCCACACTCGCTGCATTTACTTTATTGCATCTTTATCTAAACAGCGCGTAGTTTTTATTTACACGTTCTTTATTATCTCTCAAACCTATCCAGCAACACCTACAAAGTACTTCTAGCTTCATACTTGTTCTAGGTAAAGCGAACGTCAAGCGTGCGTAGAGTCGTATCAGTGGCCGATAGGACTTGAGAGAGTATTTGTTCTTCCTTTAGCTCCTCGTTGGGTTCGACACTCTTATTTATCGAAAGAGGCTACAACTATCCCGTATACTTGCAGGTCATCAAGACCTTTTTCAGGCGCCGTTGCCGGGGATCATAGCGTGTGGTGAATATTCTCGTGTGTGCTTGTTTGCTTTATCACTAAGTAATTTTTATTTGCTGTTCTTAGTTGTTTTCTATATTTAGCTATGGGTTGGAAACGCAAAATACCAAAAAAATTAGTTGTACCTACTACTCCAATGGTTGAAGAACCACTCAAAATCTATCACACTACTGAAGCTTTTTACTTGGATCATCTTCGATCCCTATGTGCTCGTGCTGAAACCCCAACTATCTTAGTTGAGGGCAAATCTTTAGATGAGCATGCTTGTTATGTGCGACACCGTATATCTGAAAAAGGGAAACTATTATGGGAACAAATTCAACGTTTGCAATGCTATGCTTGGAATTTATGTGAAATTTATGATGTTACTTGTTGTTCTGAAAACCCTAAGAAACACCTTCCTTACCAATGTGAGTTTATTGATAATGGAATCATATCTTCGTATGATAAGGGTGTTTATAATTACTATGATGTTCAACAAATTGAGGAATTTGTTGCTTTTAAGGGTGCTTTTGAAATTGCTTCTTTGATTGAAAAGTATGATGCTACTGTTTACAAATCTGAAAGTTTTGCCATACTTGAATATTGTTATGATAATTATGCTTCTAATGCCTATGTTAAACCATATATTGAGGAATTCTCCGCTGTCCAAGAAAAGACTAATATTTTGCAGGAAGCTATGGAAGAAGAAATTGATGAAACTGTGAGCTCATTGGATGAAAAAGATGATGAGGAGAGCGAAGAACAAAAGGAGGAAGAGCGGATTAGCTACCCATGCCCACCTTCTAATGAGAGTAACTCTTCAACTCATACATTATTTAATTTCCCTTCGTGCTTATCGAAGGATGATTGCTATGATGATTGCTATGATGATTGCTATGATGATTGCTATGATCCCGTTGATTCTATCGAAATATCCCTTTTTAATGATGCTTGCTATGCTGGTGGCCAAGATGCCAATATGAATTATTCTTATGGAGATGAACTTGCTATAGTTCCTTATGTTAAACATGAAATTGTTGCTATTGCACCCACGCATGATAGTCCTATTATCTTTTTGAATTCTCCCGACTACACTATATCGGAGAAGTATGTGCTTAGTAAGGATTATATTGTTGGGTTGCCTTTTACCGTTGCACATGATGATTTTGATATATATAATATGCATGTGCTTGCTGCTCCTACTTGCAATTATTACGAGAGAGGAACTACATCTCTGTCTCTTTATGTTTCCAACACGATGAAATTGCAAGAAACTGCTTATACTATGCATTGGCCTTTACTATGTGTGCATGAATTGTTCTCTTATGACATGCCGATGCATAGGAAGAGATTTAGACTTCATTGTTGCATGATATATGTTACTTTGTGCTCACTACTAAATTACAAATCATTGATAATTAAAATTGGCTTTGATATACCTTGGGATCCGGGTGGATTCATTACTTGAGCACTAAATGCCTAGCTTAATGGCTTTAAAGAAAGCGCTGCCAGGGAGACAACCTGGAAGTTTTAGAGAGTCATTTATTTCTGTTGAGTGCTTTCATATAGTTTAAAAACAACAAAAATAAATAGGGGAACCTAAAAACTTTTCAAAAAGGAAAGTGAAAGTGAGAAAGACAAGCTTTGTTGAAGTGGGAGCTAGCCTTGAACTTTGTTCATGCTCATGGAAACTTTGTGAATATTGATTACAGAAAATTTTCAACAAAAATAATTATCCCCTTGTACAATTCCATTGTATTATAGAAATAATGTGCTAAGGTTTGCCTTTAGGATGTTTACAATGCTTGTTGGTTTGTACGGTGCAGGACAGAAACTTTGGCTGTAGTGCGCGATTTTACATTTTTAACTGGAAAGTCAATTGGTTCTGATTCCTTTTGCACTGTCTTGCTATACAACATTTTTATTTTTCCTAATTTTGGTAGAAGTTTTGGGGTACCATAAGTATGGTGTATGTTCAGATTGCTACAGACTGTTCTGTTTTTGACAGATTCTGTTTTTGATGCATAGTTTGCTTGTTTTGATGAATCTATCAATTTATATTAGTGGATTAAGCCATGAAAAAGTTATACTACAGTAGACAAAATGCAAAAACAAAATATGAATTGGTTTGCAACAGTACTTAGAGTGGTGATTTGCTTTATTATACTAACGGATCTTACCGAGTTTTCTGTTGAAGTTTTGTGTGGATCTAGTGTCTAATCGAGGATGCCTCGATATGAGGAAAAGGAAGAGAGGCAAGAGCTCAAGCTTGGGGATGCCCGAGGCACCCCAAGTAAATATTCAAGGAGACTCAAGTGTCTAATCTTGGGGATGCCCCGGAAAGCATCCCCTCTTTCTTCAACAAGTATCGGTATGTTTTTGAATTCGTTTCGTTCATGCATTATGTGCAAGTCTTGGAGCGTCTTTTGCATTTAGTTTTCATTTTTCTTTTATGCACCATGCTGGTATGAGATAGTCCTTGGTTGATTTATAGAATTCTCATTGCACTTCACTTAAATCTTTTGAGTGTGGCGTTATAGAATGCTTCATGTGCTTCACTTATATCATTTGAAGTTTGGATTGCCTGTTTCCCTTTACATAGAAAACCACCATTTGTAGAATGCTCTTTTGCTTCACTTATATTTTTTAGAGCATGGGCATATCTTTTGTAGAAAGAATTAAAACTCTCTTGCTTCACTTATATCTATTTAGAGAGATGATAGGAATTGGTCAATCACATGGTTAGTCATAAAATCCTACATAAACTTGTGGATCACTGAATATGATATGTTTGATTCCTTGCAATAGTTTTGCGATATAAAGGTGGTGATAATAGAGTCATGCTAGTGGCTGGTTGTGGATTGTAGAGAGACTTGTGTTGAGGTTTGCAAGTCCCGTAGCATGCACGCATGGTAACCGTTGTCTGACAAATTTGAAGCATGGGGTGTTTCTTTGATTGTCTTCCTTATGAGTGGCGGTCGGGGACGAGCGATGGTCTTTTCGTACCAATCTACCCCCCTAGGGGCATGCGTAGTAGTACTTTGCTTCGAGGGCTAATAAACTTTTTCAATAAGTATATGAGTTCTTTATGACTAATGTGAGTCCATGGATTATACGCACTTTTACCTTTCCATCATTGCTAGCCTCTTCGATCACAGATTGCCCTTTCTCACCTCGAGAGTCGGTGCAAACTTTGCCGGTGCATCCAAACCCCGTGATACGATACGCTCTATCACACATAAGCCTCATTGTATCTTCCTCAAAACAGCCACCATACCTACCTATCATGGCATTTCCATAGCCATTCCGAGATATTGCCATGCAACTTCCATCATCATCATATTCATGACTTGAGCATTCATTGTCATATTGCTTTGCATGATCATAAGATAGCTAGCATGATGTTTTCATGGCTTGTCCGTTTTTGATGTCATTGCTACGCTAGATCATTGCACATCCCGGTACACCGCCGGAAGCATTCATACAGAGTCATATATTTGTTCCAGTATCGAGTTGTAATATCAAGTTGTAAGTAAATAAAAGTGTGATGATCACTATTATTAGAGCATTGTCCCCAAAAAGGAAAAAAAAGGAAGGCCAAAAAGAAAAAAAGAAAGGCCGAAGAAAAAAAAAGAAAGAAAAAAAAGAAAAAAAAGAAAAACAAAAAAAAGGAAAAAAATAAAAGGGGCAATGTTACTATCTCTTTTTCCACACTTGTGCTTCAAACTAGCACCATGTTCTTCATGTAGTGAGTCTCATATCTTGTGCTTCAAATTAGCACCATGTTCTTCATATAGATTGTCTCCTATCTGGTCACTTTCGTATACTAGTGGGAATTTTCATTATAGAACTTGGCTTGTATATTCCAATGATGGGCTTCCTCAAATGCCCTAGGTCTTCATGAGCAAGCAAGTTGGATGCACACCCACTTAGTTTCTTTTGTTGACCTTTCATACACTTATAGCTCTTAGTGCATCCGTTGCATGGCAATCCCTACTCGTCGCATTGACATCGATTGATGGGCATCTCCATAGCCCGTTGATTAGCCGCGTCGATGTGAAACTTTCTCCTTTTTTGTCTTCTCCACATAAACCCCACCATCATATTCTATTCCACCTATAGTGCTATAACCATGGCTTGCGCTCATGTATTGCATGAGGGTTGAAAAAGCTGAACCGCGTTAAAAAGTATGAACCAATTGCTTGGCTTGTCATTGGGGTTGTGCATGATGGGGGCATTTTGTGTGACGAAAATGAAGCATGGCCAAACTGTATGATTTTGTAGGGATAAGCTTGCTTTGGCCTTGTTGTTTTGAAAAGAAATGATTGCTTTATTGGTACGCTCGAAGTATTATTGTTTTTATGTCAAATGATAGACTATTGCTTTGAATCACTCGTGTCTTAATATTCATGCCATGATTAGATATACGATCAAGATTATGCTAGGTAGCATTCCACATAAAAAATTATCTTTTTTATCATTTACCTACTCGAGGACGAGCAGGAATTAAGCTTGGGGATGCTGATACGTCTCCACCGTATCTATAATTTTTGATTGTTCCATGCCAATATTATCCAACTTTCATATACTTTTGGCAGCTTTTAATACTATTTTTTGGGACTAACATATTGATCCAGTGCCCAGTGCTAGTTCCTGTCTATTGCATGTTTTTTGTTTCGCAGAAACCCAATATCAAACAGAGTCCAATCGGGATAAAAACGGACGGAGAATTATTTTGGAATATTTATGATTTTCTGGAGGAAGAATCAACGCGAAACAGTGTCCGGGGTGGCCACGAGACAGGGGGCGCGCCCTTCCCCCCTGGGCTCTCATGGGCCACCCGTAAGGCGGTTGACACTCTTCTTTTGCCGCAAGAAAGCTAATTTTATGAGAAAAATATGGGCGAAGGTTTCAATCCAATCGGAGTTACGGATCTCCAGATATAAAGGAAACGGTGCCAGGGCAGAAATATAGAACGCAGAAACAGAGAGATAGATCCAATCTCGGAGGGGCTCTCGCCCCTCCCAAGCCATGGGAGCCAAGGAATAGAGGGGAAAACCTTCTCCCATCTAGGGAGAAGGTCAAGGAAGAAGAATAAGAAGGGGGGCTCTCTCCCCCTTGCTTCCGGTGGAGCCGGAACGCCGCCGGGGGCCATCATCATCACCGCGATCTTCACCAACACCGCCGTCATCTTCACCAACATCTCCATCACCTTCCCCCATCTATATTCAGCGGTCCACTCTCCCGCAACCCGCTGTACCCTCTACTTGAACATGGTGCTTTATGCTTCATATTATTTTCCAATGATGTGTTGCCATCCTATGATGTCTCGAGTAGATTTTCGTTGTCCTATCGGTGATTGATGAATTGCTATGATTGGTTTGAGTTGCATGTTTTATTATTGGTGATGTCCTATTGTGCCCTCCGTGTCGGCATAAGCGTGAGGGATTCAAGGCTGTAGGGTTTGCTATATGTTTATGATTTGCTTATGGTGGGTTGCGTGAGTGACTGAAACACAAACCCGAGTAAGTAGGTTGTTTGCGTATGGGATAAAAGGGGACTTGATGCTTTAATGCTATGGTTGGGTTTTACCTTAATGAATCTTATTAGTTGTGGATGCTTGCTAGAGTTCCAATCATAAGTGCATAGAATTCCAAGTAAGGGATGATATGTTAGCTTATGCCTCTCCCTCAAATAGCATAGCACAAGATCGCGTAGTTCGTTTGCTAGAGCTTTTCTAATGTCAAGTATTGTTTCCTTAGACCATGAGATTGTGCAGCTCCCGGATACTGTAGGAATGCTTTGGGTGTATCAAACGTCACAACATTACTGGGTGACTATAAAGGTGCACTACAGGTATCTCCAAAAGTGTGTGTTGGGTTGGCACGAATCGAGACTGAGATTTGTCAATCCGTGTGACGGAGAGGTATCTCTGGGCCCACTCGGTAATGTATCATCATAATGAGCTCAGTGTGACTAATAAGTTAGCCACGGGATCATGCGTTACGGAACGAGTAAAGAGACTTGCCGGTAACGAGATTGAACAAGGTATAGGGATACCAACGATCGAATCTCGGGCAAGTAACATACCAATGGACATAGGGAATCGTATACGGGATTGATTGAATCCCCGACTTCGTGGTTCATCTGATGAGATCATCATGGAACATGTGGGAGCCAACATGGGTATCCAAATCCCGCTGTTGGTTATTGGCCGGATAGAGGTCTCGGTCATGTCTGCATGGTTCCCGAACTCGTAGGGTCTACACACTTAAGGTTCGGTGACGCTAGAGTTGTCATGTGAAATAGTATGTGGTTACTGAAGGTAGTTCGGAGTCCCGGATGAGATCCCGGACATCACAAGGAGTTCCGGAATGGTCCGGAGGTGAAGATCGGTATATTGGACGAATGGTATTGGAGTCTGGAAGTGTTCCAGGGGTACCAGGCTATGGCCAGCAAGACCGAAAGGTGTTTATGGGGCCCCGACAAGTGTTGCATGGCCTCATGGGCCAAGGGAAGGGGGCAAACCAGCCCACTAAGGGGCTGTGCGCCCCCACACCCTTTCCCACGTTACTTGGGGAGGTGGGGCGCCTCCACCTGGCTTGGCAGGCAAGCCTCCACCTGCTTGGCTTGGGGGGCAAGTCTCCCTAGAGTTTCTCTAGGGAGATCCAATCTGCCCTAGCCACCGCCCCCTAGGGAAACCCTAGGGCGCCTCCCCCCTCTCCCCTTCCCCCTATATATAGTGAGGGGGTGGGAGGGCAGCCGCACCTTCCCTGGCGCAACCCTCCCCTCTCCAACTCCTCCTCCTCCTCTTCCGTAGTGCTTGCTGAAGCCCTGCCAAAGAACCCCGAGCTCCTCCACCACCCCGCTGTCGTGCTACTGGAGTTCTCCCTCAACTTCTCCTCTCCTGTTGCTGGATCAAGAAGGAGGAGACGTCCCCGGGGTGTACGTGTGTTGAACGCGGAGGCGCCGTCCATTCGGTGCTTGATCGAATCTTCCGCGGTTTGAATCGCCGCGAGTACGACTCCATCAACCGCATTCATGTAACACTTCTGCTTAGTGATCCTCAAGGGTATGAAGATGCACTCCCTCTCTCTCGTTGCTAGCATCTCCTATATTGATCTTGGTGACACGTAGGAAAATTTTGAATTATTACTTCGTTCTCCAACGCTCCAGGGCCGTGCATAGCTCCTCGTGGATGGCGAGCTCCTCCTTCATCTTGACCTCGCAGACGCCATCAGAGAACGCAGAGATGATGGCCTCGTCCGTCACCTTGGGGAGCTTGAGGCGAACACTGTTGATGCGTTGGATGTACTTCCGCAGAGTTTCTCCTGACTGCTGCTTGATGTGTCAGAGGTAACCCACGGCCGGGCGGTCGCGAGTGCCCTGGAAGTTGGAGACGAAGTGCTCGCGCATCTCGCCCTAGGAAGAGATCGATCCCGCTGGCAAGTTCAGGAGCCACGAGCATGCACCATCTTTGTGGGCCATGGGAAACCAGTTCACCATGACTTTTTCGTCGCCGCTGAGCTGCAGGAACTCCGCAGGGTCGGGGGTGCCGCCGTAGCGTAGAGGCAAGTCTGGCTTGAACTTGCAGGGCCAGACGATGATGCGCAGTTCGGGAGTGAAGGCACGACAGCCTGCTATGGTCACCGGGGCCTGCCGCGGAGGCAGGGCCAGATCCGTGTATCCTCGCTCCGCCACCGCCGGCGGCGCGCGGTCTTGACGTGGCGACGCTGGGAGTGCAAGAGCGTTTTATTGCAGTCTCGGGACTTCTTGGCAGCTTCCTTCTTCGTGTGCAGGCGCCCCGCATGGCAGGTCACGCCGCGGGACCGCGCATCTTGGTGCGAGGGTGGCGTCTTGATGCGGAGGTGGTGGAGGCGCTCCATGGGCTACGTCACCTGCAGCTGAAGGTGGGCGAGGTAGCGAGAGGGACGGCGCAGGAGAGCCCCCAGCAGCACTGATAACCTCGGTGATGCGGTCCAGCCAGTCCTCGTAGAGGTTGTCGAGCGGGCGGTGACGCAGGAGCTCGCGCGCCATGACCAGTGCGGCCTGCGTGTCCGTGGGTGCACGACAAGCGTGATCCGATGAGCCGGACGGAGTCAGGGATGGGGTGGCGATGCGTCCATCTCATCGTACGGAAGGGTGCAGCGATGCAGCTTGCGGCTCGTTTCCCGCCAGGCCGGTGGAGGTGTTGGCGGCGGGTGATGGAGAACGGCGGGGAGGTCCGCCAACGGGCGCCGTCTGAGCAACGCGGCCAGCGAGGGCGGCCCGGCGCTCAGCGCGAGCTCGGCGAGCGTCGGCCATGGACACGGTGAAGCAGTGGAGCGTGGATCGACGAAACAAAGGCTTCAGCGCACCCCTACCTGGCGTGCTAAATGTCGGATTCTGGGTTCCGGCAAACCCTTGAGGTTCGAACACTGGGGTGCGCATGAAGATCTCTCTTCCTCCCTAGTCTGCTCGCTTGACGATCTCAAGGCCTGGCTCGCCGAACCCAAAGAACAAGAGACACGAGGGTTTATACTCGTTCAGGCCACCGTTGTGGTATAATACCCTACTCAAGTGTGGTGTGGTGGATTGCCTTGTAGGCTGGGGATGAACAAGTACAATGGGTGAACAACCTCCGTAGGAGAGGTGTTCTTGAGCTCTATGAGCTGGTGAGGATGGTCTTAGTGGAATGGATCCGGTCCAAGATCAGCTTTCTCCTATGGTGGTGGCTAGTCCTATTTATAGAGGCCCTGGTTCTCTTCCCAAATATTAGGTGGGAAGGGATCCCACAATGGCCAATTTTGAAGGGAGACAACTAGTACAAGTTATCCTGACAAAAGGTGGTCTTCGCCTGCCAAAGGCTCTGGACATGACGCCGTCGTGGGCTCCGTGGTGACCTCCATCCTGTCGTCTTGCTAGTCTTGATCTTATTGCACCGATATGGAAACCTTTTCCTGATGCCTCGGGACTCCTCGCCTCCGCCTGCCCCTTTAGCACCAAAGAGGAAATTGGTGCTATGCGCCCGCTGGCGCCCGCCTGGCCTTGATCATCATGGCTCACGTCACGCGCACCTCGCGAGGTGCCCCTTGCATAGATATCTCTGCTCCTCGGGAGCCAGCCTAGTGAGGTTGCCCCTGAGGAGGTCTTGGCATCATCCGCCTCGCGAGGCTTGGCCCCTCGCGAGGGTCTTGAGTGGTTGTTGACGAAGATGGGCCGTACCAGGCCGCTGACTGAGCCACGCCCTGGGCCGCAGGCAAGCAAGTCTGGGTACCCCTATTCCCAGGACGCCGACAATAACCACAACATTTTTCCTTTGTGTTTGGTTCAGGGACAAAGGCATTATGCGATAACAAAGGCTTGATAGAAGTAACCCTACTTAGCCTAACCACTTCATGGATTTGATACTTCCTAGGTCTCTAAGAAGAAGGCTATTACTACAATCCAAATCCTATTAAGGTTATCAACCTCCTCGTGCGTAGGTTGTTGCCCTTGAACCAGACTAAATTCCCATAGCACCACAAGTGAACGCCACAGCGCCACACGCGACTAGGCTGCCATACATGTAGATATGCCAAAGCGCATGCAGATGCATGATCACACATGTTGATCTCTTTGTTGCAGTCTTTGAGGGCCGCATCCCCACCACAACGACCAGAGGCGGTCATATGCCACCATGTCTAGCTCTCACATGATCAGGCCATCAACGTCCGCACTGGTGCGACGTACGGAGGCCATCGCCGCCATATGATCCCTCGTCATCGACACGACCCCCAAAACAACAAGGGGAGGGGAGTGATCAGTTGGAGTGGAAGTTGTGCTCCCTCAAATTGCTATGTCGTCACTACTGCCCTTGCGAGGATGGGAGCTTCTAGAGAGTGCCTCCTCCTAGTATGGTGAATTTTGATGTGCGTTTGTGGCGATGGTTGAAGAGGTCCTCGCCAGCATCCTCCCGGGAGATGAAGTCAAGGAGCCAAAGAGGCCTTGGGTGACAACATAGTGAACGCATGCAGTCCTAGCACCCGATGATGCCAATATGGTGGATGAGTCTGGAAGGGGTGTGAGATCGCCGACCATGAATATCCGGATCGAAGGGGTTTTGATGATGTCTTTCGCATCTCCTTAACGGGATTTTTGTTGGGGAACGTAATATTTAAAAAAATTCCTATGATCACACAAGATCTATCTAGGAGAAGCATAGCAATGAGCGAGGAGAGTGTGTCCACGTACCCTCGTAGACCGAAAGCGGAAGCGTTAAGTAACGCGGTTGATGTAGTCGAACGATTCACGATCCAACAGATCAAGTACCGAACGCACGGAACCTCCATGATCTGCACACATACAGCTCGGTGATGTCCCTCGAACTCTTGATCCAATTGAGGCCGAGGAGAGTTTCACAAGACGCAACGGCATGGTGACGGTGATGATGAAGTTACCGGCACAGGGCTTCGCCTAAGCACTACAACGATATGACCGAGGTGTGTTTCTGTGGAGGGGGACACCGCACACGGCTAAGAGAAACTTTGGTGTGCCTTTGGGGTGCCCCCCTCCCACGTATATAAAGGGGGGAGGTAGGAGGAGGAGGCCGACCAGGGGGAGGAGGCATGCCATGGGAGGGCAATCCTACTCCAAGTAGGGTTCGGCCCCCCGTTTCCTATTCCAACAAGGAGAAGGGGGAAGGAGAGGGAGGAGAGAAGGAAAGGGGGCCCGGCCCACCTAGTCCAATTCGGTTTGGGCTAGGGGGCGCGCGCCACACCTTGGCGTGCCTCCTCTCTTCCACCAATAGGCCCATGAGGCCCAATAACTCCCCGGGGGGTTCCGGTAACCCCCCGGTACTCCAGAAAATATCGATACACCTCAGAACTATTCTGGTGTCCGATTATAGTCTTCCAATATATCAATCTTTATGTCTCGACCATTTCGAGATTCCTCGTCATGTCCGTGATCTCATACGGGACCCTTCGAGAACTATGTAGACATGACCGAGACTCATCTCCGGTCAATAACCAATAGCGGAACCTGGATGCTCATATTTTCTCCCACATACTCCATGAAGATCTTTATTGTTCAAACCGCATAACAACATACGTTGTTCCCTTTGTCATCGGTATGTTACTTGCCCGAGATTCGATCGTCGGTATCACTATACCTTGTTCAATCTCGTTACCGGCAAGTCTCTTCACTCGTTCCGTAATGCATCATTCCGTGATTAACTCATTAGTCACATTGCTTGCAAGGCTTATAGTGATGTGCGTTACCGAGAGGGCCCAGAGATACCTCTCCGATACACGGAGTGACAAATCCTAATCCCGATCTATGCCAAGCCAACAAACACCTTCGAAGACATCTGTAGAGCATCTTTATAATCACCCAGTTAAGTTGCCATGATGAAAGCAATAGCAATAAAACTAAATGATCATTATGCTAAGATAACGGATGGGTCGTGTCCATCACATCATTCTCTAATGATGTGATCCTATTCATCAAATGACAACACATGTCTATGGTCAGGAGACATAACCATCTTTGATTAACGAGCTAGTCAAGTAGAGGCATACTAGGGACACTCTGTTTTGTCTATGTATTCACACATGTACTAAGTTTCCGGTTAATACAATTCTAGCATGAATAATAAACATTTATCATGATGGAAGGAAATATAAATAACAACTTTATTATTGCCTCTAGGGCATATTTCCTTCAGTCTCCCACTTGCACTAGAGTCAATAATCTAGTTCACATCGCCATGTGATTTAACACCAATAGTTCACATCACCATGTGATTAGTTCACATCGGCATGTGACTAATACCCAAAAGGTTTTACTAGAGTCAATAATCTAGTTCACATCTCTATGTGATTAACACCCATAGAGTACTAAGGTGTGATCATGTTTTGCTTGTGAGAGAAGCTTAGTCAATGGGTCTGTCACATTTAGAGCCATACGTATTTTGCAAATTTTCTATGTCTACAATGCTCTACACGGAGCTACTCTAGCTAACTGCTCCCACTTTCAATATGTATCCAGATTCCAGATCGGTGTAAAAGCTTGCATCAGCGTAACTCTTTACGACGAACTCTTTATCACCCCCATAATCGAGAAATATCTCCTTTAGTCTTCTAAGGATAATTTTGACCTCTGTCAAGTGATCCATTCCTGGATCAATATCGCACTTCCTTGCCAAACTCATGGCAAGGTACACAATAGGTTTGGTACACATAGAATACTTTATAGAACCTATGGGTGAGGCATAGGGAATTACTTTCATTCTCTTTCTATTTTCTCTGCGTAGTGGGTGTTTTGAGTCTTACTCAACTTTACACCTTGCAATACAGGCAAGAGCTCCTTCTTTGACTGTTCCATTTTGAACTACTTCAAAAATCTTATCAAGGTGTGTACTCATTAAAAATCTTATCAAACGTCTTTATCTATCTCTATAGATTTTGATGCCCAATATGTTAGCAGCTTCACCGAGGTCTTTCTTTGAAAAAACTCCTTTCGAACAGAAAATTCTACATCATTTCCGATCAACAATATGTCATTCACATATGCTTATCAGAAAGTCTGTAGTGCTCCCACTCAGTTTCTTCTAAATACAGGCTTCACCGCAAGTCTGTATAAAACCATATGCTTTGATCACCTTATCAAAGCATATATTCCAACTCCGAGATGCTTGCACAAGTCCATAGATGGATCGCTGGAGCTTGCACACTTTGTTAGCACCTTTAGGATTGACACAACCTTCTCGTTGCATCATATACAACTCTTCTTTAAGAAATCCATTAAGGAATGTAGTTTTTGACATCCATTTGCCAGATTTCATGAAATGTGGCAATTGCTAACATGATTCGGAAAGACTTTAAGAATATATACGAGTAAGAAAATCTCATCGTAGTCAACATCTTGAACTTGTCAAAAACCCTTTTCAACAAGTCGAGCTTTGTAGATAGCAACACTACTATCAGCATTTGTCTTCCTCTTGAAGATCCATTTTATTCTCTATGGCTTGCCAATCATCGGGAAAGTCAACCAAAGTCCATACTTTGTTCTCATACATGGATCCTATCTCAGATTTCATGGCCTCAAGCCATTTTGCGGAATCTGGGCTCATCATAGCTTCCTTATAGTTCGTAGGTTTCGTCATGGTCACGTAACATGACCTCCAGAATAGGATAGCCGTACTACTCTGGTGCGGACCTTACTCTAGTTGACCTACGAGGTTCGGTAGTAACTTGATCTGAAGTTTCATGATCATCATCATTAGCTTCCTCACTAATTGGTGTAGGCATCACTGGAACTGATTTATGTGATGAACTCCTTTCCAACTCGCGAGAAGGTACAATTACCTCATCAAGTTCTACTTTCCTCCCACTCACTTCTTTTGAGAGAAACTCCTTCTCTAGAAAGGATACATTCTAAGCAACGGATATCTAGCTTTCGGATCTGTGATAGTGTACCTAACAATCTCCTTTGGGTATCCTATGAAGACGCATTTCTCCGATTTGGGTTTGAGCTTATCAGGTTGAAGCTTTTTCACCTAAGCATCGCAGCCACAAACTTTAAGAAACGACAGCTTAGGTTTCTTGCCAAACCACTGTTCGTATGGTGTCGTCTCAACGGATTTAGATGGTGCCCTATTTAACGTGAATGCAGCTGTCTCTAATGCATAACCCCAAAACGATAGTGATAAATCGGTAAGAGACATCATAGATTGCACCATATCTAATAAAGTACGGTTATGCCGTTCGGACACACCATTACGATGTGGTGTTCCAGGTGGCGTGAGTTGCGAAAATATTCCACATCGTTTCAAATGAAGACCAAACTCGTAACTCAAATATTCGTCTCTGCGATCATATCGTAGAAACTTTATTTTCTTGTTATGACGATTTTCTACTTCACTCTGAAATTCTTTGAACTTTTCAAATGTTTTATACTTATGTTTCATCAAGTAGATATACCCATATCTGCTCAAATCATCTGTGAAGGTCATAAAATAATGATACCTGGTGCGAGCCTCAACACTCATCGGATCGCATACATCAATATGTATTATTTCCAATAAGTTAGTTGCTCGCTCCATTGTTCCGGAGAACGAAGTCTTAGTCATCTTGCCCATGAAGCATGGTTCGCAAGCATCAAGTGATTCATAATCAAGTGATTCTGAAAACCCATCAGCATGGAGTTTCTTCATGCGCTTTACACCATTATGACCTAAACGGCAATGCCACAAATATGTTGCACTATCATTATCAACTTTGCATCTTTTGGCATCAATATTATGAATATGTGTATCAATACGATCGAGATTCAATAAACCATTCACCTCGGGTGTATGACCACAGAAGGTTTTATTCATGTAAACAGAATAACAATTATTCTTTGACTTAAATGAATAATTGTATTGCAATAAATATGATCCAATCATATTATGCTCAACGCATAAACACCAAATAACATTTATTTTAGGTTCAACACTAATCCCGAAGGTAAATAGAATGTGCAATGGTGATCTTATCAACCTTGGAATCACTTCGAACACACATCGTCACCATGCCCTCAACTAGTCTTTGTTCATTTTGTAACTCCTGTTTCAAGTTACTAATCATAGTAACTGAACCAGTATCAAATACCAAGGGGCTACTATGAACACTAGTAAATTACACATCAATAACATGTATATCATATATACTTTTGTTCACTTTGCCATCCTTCTTATCCGCCAAGTATTTGGGGCAGTTCCGCTTCCAGCGACCATTTCCTTCGCAGTAGAAGCACTCAGTTTCAGGCTTGGGTCTAGCTTTGGGCTTCTTCATGGGAGTGGCAACTTGCTTGCCATTCTTCTTGAAGTTCCCTTTCTTTCACTTGCCCTTTTACTTGAAACTAGTGGTCTTGTCAACCATCACCATTTGATGCTTTTCTTGATTTCTACCTTCGTCGATTTCAGCACCAAGAGCTTGGGAATCATTTTCGTCATCCCTTGCATATTATAGTTCATCATGAAGTTCCAGTAACTTGCTGATAGTGACTAGAGAACTCTGTCAATCACTATTTTATCTGGAAGTTTAACTCCCACTTGATTCAAGCGATTGTAGTACTCAGACAATCTAAGCACATGCTCACTGGTTGAGCTATTCTCCTCCATCTTGTAGGCCAAGTACTTGTCAGAGGTCTCATACCTGTTGACTCGGGCATGCGTCTGAAATACCAATTTCAGCTCTTGGAACATCTTATATGCTCCGTTGCGTTCAAAACATTTTTGAAGTCCCGGTTCTAAGCTGTAAAGCATGGCACACTAAACTATCAAGTAGTTATCATACCGAGCTTGCCAACGTTCATAACGTCTATATCTGCTCCTGCAATAGGTCTGTCACCTAGCGGTGCATCAAGGACATAAAACTTTCGTGCATCAATGAGGATAATCCTCAGATCATGGACCTAGTCCGCATCATTGCTACTATCATCATTCAACATAGTTTTTCTCTAGGAACATATCAAAATAAATGGGGAGCTACATCATGAGCTATTTATCTACAACATAGTTATGCAAATACTATCAGGACTAAGTTCATGATAAATTAAAGTTCAACTAATCATATTACTTAAGAACTCCCACTTGGATCACTACAAAAAAAAGACACATCCGTGAAATTTTGGGCCGAACGAAAAAAAATTATGTCATACATATGACACTTCTATGACGATAATTGTGACAAAACCCGGTATCATCATAGATGTGGTGGGCTCCTACTTCTATGACAAAAAATCATGACAGAAAATGGGCTTTTCGTCACAGGCGGGCCGGAGACGCAGCTGCATGACATTCTTTGGGCCGTCCATGACGGAAAATACCGTGGTAGAAGTGAGGGGAGGAAAATTTCGGGAGTTGCGGTTACGGTGGGAGGTCGGGGCGGCGATGCGCATTTCTCTCAGACGTGACGCAGCGTGTGTGAGGCGCTGGCTCTAAATGAAGACGAAAGCGAGGCGTTGGGCTCTAATCGAACCCGAAGCGACAGACCGCAGTTACGCTATCGAACCCGGCGATCGATCGATGGTCATTAATCAACCCGATGGAGCGATTCTTCGCCATCGCCGCTAATCAAGCCGATCGATGCCGCCTCGATGAACAAAGTGAGCGTTGCGGGGGTTGGATGAGCGAGCGGTGGCGTTGCCTCTGGATGAACAGGAGCCCGTGGTGTGGAGGGCTGGATGAACAGTAGACGGTGGAGGGGTGGCCGTGGAGGGGTGGTCGAACAGGACCCCGTGGTGCGGAGGGCTGGATGAACAGTAGACGATGGAGGGGTGCCCGTGTGGAGGGGTGGTTGAACAGTAGCCGGTGGAGTAGCGCGCGGTGGAGGTTGGATGAACAGGAGCCCGTGGAGGCTGGAGGTCGACGGTAGCCCGTGGAGGCTGGAGGAGGTCGACGGTGGAGATGAACAGTATCCCTTGAGTCCTGCTTTTGCGATCGCCACACCTCCCCACCCCCACCCCCCGTTTCGACCGTGGCGCTCCAACACAAGTCCGTTTAAATGCATTTTGCAGATGCGCCACACCCTCCCGATCAACGGGACCCTGTTTCGACCGTAGGAGGTCCGCTTCCTCCGTTTTTGCGGCACGCCACACCCTCCCGATCAACAGGACCCCCATTTCAACCGTAGGGAGGTCCGCTTCCTCCGCTTCTTGACGCCAGCCCTCCCGATCAACAGGACCCGTTTGAGCGTGGCGGTCGAACACAAGGCCGCTTCCTCTGTTGTGCAAGACGCCAGCCCTCGCTTCCATCGCCTGTTCCGTCCAAGCCCTCCCGATGAACACGACCATGCATTCTGTTCCGACCCAGCCGGTTGGCTCCCCATGAACACGACGACGACGTTGTTTCTCCGTTCCGACCCAGCTAGGTATGCGCGAGTAGGCGTTCGAGACCCTGCCCGTATGCACGTACGTGGCCGTATTTTCTTTCTTGCACCCTCACCGTTGTACGTACGTGTACATGCTACATGCGCGCCTCTACTACGACACGTGCGCGCCTCTACATCTACGACACGTGCGCGCCTCTACATCGACCAGTATGTACGTACACGTTCGCGACCAGAATGACAATGCTACGTACGCTTCGACCAGGTGGGTCCCGACCGCCGTGCACTTCCTTGTGTGCGAAGATGTAGCTGGTGGGTCCCGACTCGTGGGGCGAATCGTTTTTTTCCCGGACGCACTTCCTTGCGTGCGAAGGTGTAGCTGGTGGGTCTCAGCAGTCAGGGGGGAAACCTTTTTTTCGCGAAATATGGTGGCCCTCCGGTGGGTCCCCATTCGTCGGTGGAGGAATAATTATTTTCGCGGCGTAATAAGGAGGCACTTCCTTACTGCGGCCGTGGACCCGGTATCGGCCTCTCCACGTCTGATCCACGTCCGAAGGAAGCCGTTCCATGACCATGTTGACCACGTTGCGCCGAGAGCACCAGGGCGGTGGACGACGGCGAGGCCTAGGAAGGGGACGACGCGGAGCTGGGAAAGACGTGGTAGTGGATGCCCACGCGTAGAGGAGTACGATGGTTCACTGGTTCGCTGCGGTGTGAGGCTGCCGTCACCGCAGAATAACAGGGGGTGTGCGTGAGTAGAGGGATGGCCTGGCCAGCGGTGGGAGTAGTAGAGGGCGGTGAGGCCTCCACCGCATCGCAGCCGGCCACGGGAGGCAGGAGCACGAGGCACGACCAGCGCTAGTTTGGGCGGCTGGAGCAAGAAGACCAGAGGTTGAAGAAGCACTACGGCCGTTGGATGGACATCGTACGGTCACTGGAGCTAGAATCGTGCATATTGACTAAGTTGACAAAGCCCTCCGTCCCGTCAACTTAGTAGGCCCATAAGTCAGCCTGCCCCTATCTTTGGGTCCCAGCTAACGAGGCGATATTCATTTTTGCGTAATAAGGAGGCACTTCCTTGAGTGCGAAGATATAGCTTGTGGAGTCCGAGGCATAAGCGGTAACGTTTTTTTCGCGAAATACTGAGGCCCTTTTGGTGGGTCCCCGATGTCAGGTGGAGGAATCATTATTTTGCGCGTAATAAGGAGGCATTTCCTTGCGTGCGGCCGTGGACCCAGCTGTCGGCCTCTCCACGTACAGTCCACTTCAGATGCATGTCGGTCATTGACCATGTTGACCAGGCCGCGCCGAGAACACCCGGGAAGTGGACGACGGCGAGGCCTAGGAAGGGAACGACACGGAGGCAGGGAAGACTCCGCAGCTGTTTCCCACGCGGAGGGGAGTACGACTGAACGAGGGTTTATCGTGGTTAAATGCCGTCTGGCCGCCAAGAATAACAACATGTGTGGGTGAGTAGAGGGATGGCTAGGCCAGCGATGGGAATCTGGTGGGCGGTGAGGCTCTTGTGGCAAAGATAGCCGGCCGGGAGGAGGGAGCAGGCAGTCCACTTGGGCGCTTGTTTGGCTGGAGCAGGAAGAGCGAGAGATTGAAGAAGCCTGACGGCCGTTGGATGGCCATCCAATAGTCACTGCTTGTGCGTCAACCTTTTTTTAGGAAAGCCTCAAATCTGTGGAAAACAGCATACAGCCCATCTGCCATTATTTCTAATAATTTACAACCCATTTGCTAATTCTTAAGGTTTTGTTTGGAGCCCATATTCTTTTTGTTAGCATTACAGCCCATATTGTGGCCATGGTTAAAAAATTATATGAAATTTTGCATATTTCAAAAGGTCCGAACTGTTTTTAATCCCGAAATTTTGACTCACATCCAAACTGATTTTAAAAATAAATGTATATCAATATAAAATCCAACAAATTCTCCACGCATAAAAATTATGTAATTTAAAACCTCGAAATGAAAAAAAGATATTTGAAACTAATTGCCGGTTTGATGTGTTTTAAAAATGTACATCCCATTTCTCATTCTTGATAGGCCATTTTCTCACCGTGTATGAAGCTCTCCTCGTCTTGAATGATTTGCAGCCCAATAGGCCCGACAACGCGACTTACTTGGCAAATCACAAAAAAAACTGGGTTGTGGCCTTGGACCTAGCTGTCAGCCTGTCCACGTACAGTACTCTTCTGATGGAAGTCGGTCGTTGACCACATTGACCACGCCGCGCCGAGAGCACCAAGGCGGTGGACGACGGCGAGGCCTAGGAAGGGGACGACGACGAGGAGCCGGGAAGACGCGGCGATGGATGCCCACGCGGAGAGGAGTACGAGGGTTCACCGTTCGGCTGCGGCGTGAGGTCTTGTCGCCACGTAATAACAGGGGTGTGGGTGAGTAGAGGGATACCCTGGGCCGATGGTGGGAGTAGTAGGAGGCGGTGAGGCCTCCATGCATCACAAATGACCCACGAGAGGCAGGAGCACGCGGCACGACCGGCGCTGCTTTGGGTGGCTGGAGCAAGAAGACCAGAGGTTGAAGAAGCACTATAACCGTTGGATGGACATCGTACGGTCACTGGAGCTAGAATTGTTCATATTGACTAAGTTGACAAAGCCCTCCGTCTTCGTCAACTTAGTAGGCCCACAAGTCAGCCGTCCACTATGGTGGGTCCCAGCTAGCAGGGGGTATTCATTTTTTGGTGCGTAGTAAGGAGGCACTTCCTTGCATGCGAAGATATAGCTGGTGGGTCCGACCTGTGAGCGAGGGGTGGGGGGCGATGTTTTTTTCACGAAATACAGAAGCCCTTCTCACGTACAGTGCACGTACAGTGCGTAATAAGGAGGAACTTTCCTTGCGTGCGACCATGGACCTCGTGGGTCCCAGCCGTCAGGCTCTCCACGTACAGTCCTCTTCCGATGACTCTCGTATGTTGACCATGCCGTGCTGAGCGCACCGAGGCGGTGGACGACGGCAAGGCCCCAGACTGGAACGACCCGGAGATGGGGAAGACGCGGCAGTGGAGTCGCAGACGGAGAGGAGTGGGAAACTTGACTGGTTCGCGTGCGGGGTGGGCCTACACTCGGCAGAGAACAACAGGAGGTGCGGAGTGGAGGGATGGCCTGGCCGTCGGCGGGGTAGCGTTTCGCTAAGGAGCGTAAAACAACACCGCTGGACGCCGAAGGCTGGAGCAGGCGGTTCCAACAGCGCTGGGGGAAGAAGACGAGAGATTGAAGAAGAATGCCGGCCGTTGGATGTAAATCCAATGCCTTCTTAGGCTTCGACCTACTGGCCCACATGTCAGCCAGTCCATTTGTTTTTAGTCCATTTGGTGGGCTGGGTGAAACAATGATGTAGCATCTATGCAGCCCGTTTAAATCCCATTTGCATTTTTCTCAAAATCCATGGACTTGCTTTGGGCTGGGTGAAAATATCATGTTGGGCTAGACGAAGAAATGTTATAAAAACATAAACACATGATTGCACGTCAGTAAAATCTTTGCAAGCTTATGTACGCAATCACTAGGAGTTAACTTGGCAAGTTATATATAAACAATTATTATTATTATTTTGTAAGAACTTTCAACTTACGAAATAAAATATCATTTTAATTTGATGAGTTAATAGTACGTAGGGGTATTATTATTTTTAGGCTAGCCGTGGGACAGTTTGAGTTGGTTCTAGGGAAAATCTTTGGGAGAAAACTCAGTTTACATCGAAAAGAAAGTGGGAGAAAATTTAGAGACCCTCTGGGTCCACACGAGGAGAGGAATATGTTGGGAGGAAGGAGATTCAAAGCACGGCAGCCGAGTGAACTAGTTTTTTTTACGGACAAGTGAACTAGTTTACATACATTAGCAAATAGCCACTAAAAAAGCAATCAGGTTAATGGGTTCTTAAAAGAAATATTTTGGACAAAACAGATAATTATGACACATAGGCTAATGCATGAAACACTCAGATGATAAAGGTGCTTATAAAAAGATAAAGTACAACATCTAGACCTTCCCGCACGCTTGATCATGATCTTTGCGGCTGTCCGTGTACTCGTCGATTCACGGGAAGCAGACACGCCCTCATGTCCAAGATCTGCCTGTACATGTCGTAGCATGTGTATGCGTCCTTGGCCGCGTAGGTTATGTAGGCTAGATTCAGAGGTACCTCCCACGTGTTCAGGTCGTCTTCTTTCATGTTGGCGTATCAGGGGTCGATGATGGTCTCAGCGAGGTCAACCACGGAGTCCTTCTCCTGCCCGTTGCTGATGATCTTGTATTATACGGATGTCGACAAGCTTGTTGCACCAGATGGCCGAATCGTCCCGTTCTTCCTTTTCTCCACCGTAGCGAAGGTGCAGTCCGTGCTGCCGATGAAACGGGCGAATGCTCTAGAACCTGGTGCAGCCATAGGACTGAGGCGAGGAAGAGCTTCACCGAGTCCGTATCGTTGGTGTACATCACATTCAACTTGGTGCAGCCATAGGACTGAACGGCGAACTAACTCCTTGTTGAAGTCCATATCCAGTAGGCTCACCCCTCGGATCGCCATTGGAGTCTCTTCGAGCATGGTTAATAGTATAGCCAGCTGCTGGCTATAAGCCAGTGCCATGTCATCTACAGCCCATCTTATAGTCAACATGTACAATAGTAGATCAAAAGAGTGTACTATTTTTTTATTATGTGGCCCACCTTTCATTCTCACAAAGTGCCTAGGAGCACATGCTAGAGCTGGCTCTTCACGAAGAGCCCGCTTACCTTCTCTCTCCTCTTCTCTTTCCTCCAACTAAGCAGAAATATACTAGTTTATGCCTTATAGCCCGGCCCGACTCAGCTCTATTGTACTTGCTCTTCGAGTGAACGAGTGTGTGTGTAGGCGGCGGCACCGGTTTGTTTTTCAGCTCTTGGGGAACTGGATTCAACGATGAAGTGAGTGTGTACAGCGACAACAAGCATTACCCCTCCCTCGTCGCTGCACGCCGGCAGAAGATGCACCCTTGGCGCATTCAAACGCCTCCTTTAAGAAACCTACTCCGCCACACGCCGGTTCACAAGCCGGTCTCAGCATTGGTACAGTAATAATAGGAGTTAGTGGTCACTTTACTTAAATTTAATTAGCTTTAATAGAAATTTATACTTAAAACAAGGAATGCATTGGCTCGTTCTATCGGTGCCACGGGATCAACATGCACAACAATTAGAATTATTATTCTCGGGGCCTTTTACGATCAACACATTTGTCGTGACTTTCACAAAGATAATACTACCAAGTTTGAATTGTTTGTTATGGTTGCTGTCCTCTGCATCATCATGCCGTGTTTCCCGACTTGCAAGATTCGTAACCAACAAATAAGATCCAAATAATAAGTACAACAAAGATGCCTACACATCTCATTGATTCCCGACTTGCAAGATTCGTAACCAACAAATAAGATCCAAATAATAAGTACAACAAAGATGCCTACACGTCTCATTGATTCCCGACTTGCAAGATTCGTAACCAACAAATAAGATTCAAATAATAAGTACAACAAAGATGCCTACACATCTCACCGATTCCCAGCTTGCAAGATTCGTAACCAACCCATTAGAGCCTTTTGATAAAGTGAATATCAGGATTAAATCCATCTTGGCTAGCCATGTCATACAATCGAAGAACTTGGCGAATGCTCTTGACCGTCACAACATCTGTAGTAGAGTATTCATGTTTGCACAACATGTTTGCATAGCACAAACAAAGAGACAAGAGAGCATGATTTCGCTTTAGTTGAACCATTTTGTGCAGTTCCACCAAAATTGAGAGATGTTGCTCTTGACCGTCACAAGGAGACAGGAGAGCATGGTTTCACTTTAGTTTAACCATTTTGTGCAGTGCCACCAAAATTGAGAGATGTTGCCCACGTGACATTTTAGTTGAACTGCACAAGACACTCATTCCAAAAAAACTGTTTTGTGCAGTTCACCAAAAGGTCACAATAGCAACAAGGTGAAATGGATATCCCTATCTGCACAAAATGATAGAAAGTAAACAGTTCTTTGGTCAATAAGAATATACTGAAACATATACAAAATGAAAAGAAGCATCTTAATTATGTTCATGGCAATCACGCAAGGACAAGAGAAATTTTAAAAGCGTCGGCAATGCTTCATGTTACCGTAAGCATTACGATCAACAATGAGATTCCTCGATATGGGATTACTTTAATGGTGGCATTGCTTGTTTACTGCATACGATGAAATCAACAGCAGCTAAAGAGTTGGTTTAAGGGCATGGGACCGTGGGGATACCAGGACACTCAGCAGTGTAACGGAGCAACTTACTTATCATACTTGGGAAAACAGCAGGAGTGCCATTTGTAACACAGTTTAGTTGCATCTTATCACTGGAGGCATTAGATTAACAATAACACTGGTTAGACATGTCCCTAAGGTAACAGTGTGATCGCTTCATTTTACATGCGCCCTTATAGCAAAAGGTTGGTTTACCCGCAAAAAAACAGCAAAAGGTTGGTATAACAACATGCGACAGTGGACGCATCAGCACAATGTACCAACAAGGAGGCATAAAGTGGTGATGCCGAGCTTGTTCACGCTATGTGAGGGCAGCAAACCTAATCCTGGAGACCTTTTACTATGTGAGGGAAGTAAATCTAATCCTAGAGGCCTTTTACTATGTGAGGGCAGCAAATCTAATCCTGAGACCTTTTACTATGTGAGGGCAGCAAATCTAATCCTGAGACCTTTTACTATGTGAGTGCAGCAAATCTAATCCTGAGACCTTTTTACTATGTGAGGGCAGAAAATCTAATCCACAGAGACCTTTTACTATGTGATGGCAGCAAATCTAATCCTGGACATACTCTGTTGACTTGTCCACCAGCCGCCACTTTCTATCCTTTATTCAACCAATAATAGATCTGTTCCTTATCCAGTTTGTACTGCGTTTTCCCATTATTTCGCTTTTCAACCAAGAGACCGGTTGGGTATCCGGTCTCTACTACTTTTACCATATTATTTCCTCTTTGAATCAAGTCCTAGATTCATGCTACAACTTTCCCCCTTTCTTCGTTGTTTGAACAAAGCCCTAGATTCGAATGCATGAAGTAGCTTTACCTCTAATAATACTAACAATTTAGGTGGCTTTGGAAGAGCTGATGGGAGTAGAAAAAGATGCACATGCAGACACGTGGGGAGCTGGGGCAGTAGAGCAAGGCCGCTTTCGAAGAACTTATACCTGAGGGTCGCCGGGATGTCGGCGGCGGCAAGTCGGATCTGCGGACAATACGGCAGGGAGGAAGAAGGGTCGGAGGACCTCCCGAGCCGGCACTGTGTCGGAGAAGGCAGACGGGCAGAGGATCGGGCCCCTCCAAAGAAGTGTGGGTTTCCTCCCTCGTGGCGATGACCCAGCGTGAACGATGCACCTTTTAGTCCTTCTACACACACCGGCCGAAGGGATCCGGCGGATCTGTGACCAGCGGTGAGCAGAGAGAAAATGTCGCCATCTTTGTCTTGTTTATATCTGGAGAGGATGAGAGAATGAAGAGAGCAACCCAAGTAAAGCAAGCGCTCGGGGCCTCTGCGTCCATATATAGTGGAGTGTTTATCTTTTTCTCTCCACAACAAGTGTTTCAATTTATTAATACGTGGCATTAAAGAAAAGAAACTCTCTATTTAAGGTGACTACTCTCGACTCCTACTTACTACTACTACAATTACTACCTCCGTCTGGTTTATAGGTCCCTTTTATAGTTTGTGCCAAATTTTGACTAAAGATTTAACTAACAAAATGTTAACGCATGTCAAGAAAAATTATCTCATTGGATTCGTATTAGAACATAGTTTTGAAAAAATATAATGTTTGGTGACATGCGTGAACATTTTCTTAGTTTAATCTATGGTCAAAATTTGGCACGAAATGCAATGGGGACCAATAAACCTGGACAGAGGTAGTATTGTTCACTTGTGCTCCTCCCTCCATTCATTGAACAACCCCACGGGTGAATAAACATACAATAAGTCTTGTATTTATATAGAACGAACAAGCTCGAACTATTTTCGCATAGTTAAAAGTTGAGGGCGGGCTTTTCTGGGCAAGACTGTGGCAGTTTTCGGGTAGGCGGTTTGTGAGAGGCAAGGAGGGTGAGGGAGTGGGGTTGTGCGATTTGACTGGCGTTCTTCTTTGGAAAGACTTGTGATATGACCACTCACTATAGTCATGAATTATCGGCGCTCGACCGGGGTGATGCCCCCCTTCCATTCCGCGCTCTAATATGGTGCATGACACGTCGACCCGGATGCTGGCTCTCTCACATGTTGGAGTAGTAAGAAGGAGCAAAGAATGATGCGGTATATACTAGTACTATACTAGTACTACTCAGGTCGGAGGAGTGCGAACCACGGCAGCCTCAGGAACTAGCTGCAGTGAACTACGGTAGCCCAAAGGAACCAAAGAGAGAAAAACAATAATGTGGTGATATGGCCATAAAAACAATGTGCTACGGTCCACACTGTAGCATGTACAGTTACACTCCTCTTTGTTTGGATCCCTGAGTTAGAGCTAGTTTGGGTTGAAATAGCCTCAAATTATCGAAACAAGAGGGGTTAGTTTGAGCTAGTTTGCTCTAACCCAGCTAAAAAACTAGCCGGTGGAGAGGTTCTAATTGGGTTAGTTATCCTGGGCCCACTAAAAGAGAACTCAAAAATCTCACCGCCCGCACTGCATCGCCTCCCTAAAAAATCTCACCGCCTGGCACTGCAGATCGCTCCCCCTCTCGCACGACTCCTCTCTGTTCCCCATAGGGCCGCCCTCCCAAGCACCGCTCGCCTCTCTCTCCTCGGCCGCCCTCTCCTTTCGGCCTCCGCCGCCCCTACTCGGCCGCCCTCTCCTCCGACCTTCAAGGTCGCCCGCTCCCCTTCACAGTCATTTTTCTCGCTCACATGGGTGCAGTGGCGGTGCATCTACCGGGGAGGTCGCGAGAGGTGAGTTTGTTCGTTCCTTCTCTGTCTCACGACCATATCATTGATCTTGCTTGCTCTAGCGCTAATTCTGATTTGGAAAAGTAGATCCTGATCAAACTTGCTATAGATTTGTGTTGCACGCATGGAATTGTTTGATGCTACTTGAGGAGGTAATAAATCTTTCTAGAGGCCCAAAGATTCAGGTCACCTTTCTAGGTATTTGAATTTCAGGCTTGCATTATTTGTAGAGGCCCAAAGATTCAGTTCACCTTTCTTGGTACTTTAATTTCAGGCTTGCATTGTTTCTATAGGCCCAAAGATTCAGTTCACCTTTCTAGGTATTTGAGTTTCAGGCTTGCATTATTTCTAGAGGCCCAAAGATTCAGTTCACCTTTCTAGGTATTTCATTTTCGAAGCTTGCATTATTTCTAGAGGCCCAAAGATTCGGTTCACCTTTCTAGGTATTTCAGATTTCGAGCTTGCATTATTTCTAGAGGCCCAAAGATTTAGTTCACCTTTCTAGGTATTTAAGTTTCAGTGCTTGCATTATTTCTAGAGGCCCAAAGATTTAGTTCACCTTTCGAGGTATTTCAGTTTGTGCTTGCATTATTTCTAGAGGCCCAAAGATTCAGTTCATGTTTCTAGGTATTTTAGTTACAGCTTGCATTATTTATAGAGGCCCAAAGATTAAGTTTCGATCGTGGCGGCAAGCGGCCCTGCTACCCATGCCGGTGTCGACCTCAACTCGCAAGGGCCGGCGTTGGTGGGGTTCCCGGGGCTTGGGCTCTACAGAGCCTTCATTTAGAGCAACGATGGCGAGCTCCTCCCTCGGTGCGTGAGGGGCTCTGGGCTCCCTCCCTATCGTGAACAACTTACGTGATGAGTTAGCTCATTCTTTGTTTCATGAAGTGTTTTTTTTATTTTGTGAAGCTTGATTGACGACTTGTATGTTTAAGTGGGATATCTCATTTGTATGGACAAAGTAAAAATTATCATGTTTTGCATGCTTGATTGTATAGATGGTTCGTTTATGTCAATTGTGAGCGGGAGGAGGCCATGAAGAGCCGCCACACCAAGAGGGTGCTTGGATCCAAGGGACTTATTTTAGTCTGACTAAAATAGGGTCCAAAGTAGTCAAATGATTGAGATAGAGCATTTATTGCCAATCTAACCCTGCCATCCATACACCTCTTTGGTTTAGAGTTAGTTCAGGTTAGAATCTAACTCTAACCTCTAAGCGAGTTAGAGTTCTCCTCGTCTCGGTTCATCGCCATCATACTTTCCCCATTCCTGTGTTTTCAGTATCCTGCGAATCAAAGAGGCCTTTTTTTGCGGAAAAAATCAAAGAGGCCCTTAGACTGGTTTAGGTCCCGTCATTTTTTTTAATGTGTTCTGTCCAAAATTTAATGAACGTGCTCCGGTTTCCATGAAAATAATCCGATTTCATGTAGTAATTCATTGATTTATTTATTCTTCTGCGGGGGGTTTGCATGTAATTCATGAGGTCTGAAATGTAAAGTACCCTGGCATATGCTTCGAGTCGTGCATGCACTACGATCCAAATGCTCTATGTCCCACATGTCGGCGAATGGGAGCACGTGGAAATAGCCTAGGAGTACATATAGGAGGATAAATGCGTGAAAAATATGTACTGTGAAGCGTACCCGCGGTTCAAAAAGTAGACCTAAAGTGATGACAGCTATAGGTCGCACGCACCCAACTAGTGGTACTAGACATATGACTAATTTTTCCATCAAAAAAAAAGAGGCACGAGTGCTCAGTACTCCTATTCTATAAACACGAGTCCCATCTCGACAACAAAGGTCTGTCAGGTGCTCTGGTGGCCCTCCTCCTCGTTTCTCTCTTCTAACTCTAAACTCGGCCGACACCCGGTGGGTGGGGTGGGTTTGCTCAACTGTGGCCCCACCTCACAAAGGAAAAGCGTTACGATCGAATAAAATGCCATATACTCCTCCGCTCATAAATATAAGCCTTTTTAGATACTATTTCAAATGGAATACAAAGATCTTGATGTATGAAGACATAGTTTAGAGTGTAGATTCACTCATTTTGCTCCGTATGTAGTAGTCACTTGCTGGAATCTTTAGAAAGACTTATATTTGGGAACGGAGGAGTACTATACTAATAAAACATTAAGGCCACGAGGCGATGCATTGCTTGATTCTGAGGAGGCAAGAAGAAGAGATGCATCCATCGACGACGTTCACCTCCTCCACTCAGGGCGCCGGCCCACCGAACGGCGCCTAAGTAGCAGTGGCTTTCATGGCGAGGTCGACGTGCTTCTGAACAATGGCGTCCAAAGATTCCAGCCGCTGGAAGAAGGCCAACGTCTTTCTGTCCTCGCTTGCCTTGTAGTGGCCTATGTAGACAATTTCCTCGTAGACGTGGATGTGCAGGTCGATGGTTTCTTGCATGGTGAGGCGCTGCGCGGTGAGCGCGGCCTCGAGGTGCACATTCTTCGTCGCGACCTCCGGCACCTGCAGGGCCACCAGGGCTTGAAAGAGTTCGTCACCATGTAGGCCGATGAGGGTGGCAGACAATGAGGAGCCTGGGCGCGCGGGCTGGAGTAGTACGGCAAGGTCGTCCGCGTGCTTCTTGACGGCGGTGAACTTGCGGATGGAGTTGACCATCATATCGTCCATGCGAGAGGCGAAGCCGACGGCGAAGCTACGATGCTGCGGTCGCCCAAAGACCGTGTGGAACGCTGCTCGGTCTTTGGGCGCAGGCGGCTGCTTTGGATGATTTGGCACAGCCATTGCGCTCGCGTCCATCGCCTCCATAGGTGCTTGTGGCTTCGTCACTTGGTCTTGGATTGGAGTGAGCGGTGTTATGCAGAGACTTGGGAGTAGATGGATTGGAGTGGTGGGGCGCCTTTATTATAGTATGAGAGTCCAAATTCTGTTGCATTCACATCGTGCTGGCTCTAGTCTGGTTCTCCAATTAATTCCCTCTGCATGTAATTGAGGATGCATCATTGACCCTTCAGCGTCTAAGAACCGCTACCCTCTTCCTCCTTGGCATTCAAGCACCTATGGACCCGTCGACGACGAGGTGCCTATGGTGACTTTGTAAATTTCAAGATGATAGTGCCGTGTGCGTGTGCGTTCATAGGGGTGAGTGTATGCGCGTGTATATGAGCGCTTGCATCTGTACTATGTCAAAAAAAACAACGTAAATGTGTGTCAAAAAGAGACTAGTCAGTATACTCAATATTGTGCACCTCGGAGAGGAAAACGATAGAACTAGTACGTATTTATTTACGGTGCAGATTCACTCATTTTGCTCCATACGCATCTCCGTCTCGGTGTAGTCTAGTCACTTGTTGAAATCTCTAGAAGGACAAATACTCCTTTACGGTTTATGTGGCTATACTAGCAAGTAGTTGTATGCATCAAAGACAATAGTGGGCTCACATAGCAATTTTTTCTCATGCAAGAGCTCGGCTATATGTGTGCTCCAATGTTACATGAATCGCAACGTTCGGTTTGCGCTTGGCTCTTCGCCTCTTCGAGAAGGCGAACAATGATGTTACTACTACTACTTCTACAAAGGTCGAATCCATCGCTGCATGTCCGTCCACCGCCGGCGGGACGGATAGCTTGTTGTGGAAGTACTACTACTAAGCAAAGCCTGTCCTCGTTTGCGAGCAATCGCGCATGCATGGGCGAGGGAGAAGGCGTGTAGTAAAATCAAGCTTCTCCTCGTTCTCTACGAGTTGACGCGACACATCATAGCACTGGCTCCACATGCTTGCCTCTAAACTTGGCTGAAAGACCAGTAGTGTACAATATATTTGCTGCAACCTCTAACATTTACCCACCACAAATTAAAATATATGTGGCCGTATGCATCGCTTACGATGCAGAGGCCGGGGAGTCCCCCCTTTTCGAAAAAAACAAATTAAAATATATATTCCTGTCTTGACCAGATGATCGTGCAAACTACAATCACCAGGGTGACAGGTAGGGCCAGAAGACTATTTTAATTATTTTTTAAACTTCGAGACGGCCACATAGCATGGAGCCGACCCCAACGATTTTAAGCTTACAGGCACGTTACATGCTATCTAGACTACTCTACACATGAAACTGCCACACGAGCGTCCGGGCTGCGCTTGGCTCTTCGCCTCTTGAAGTCGAACAATGATGGTGTACTACTACACCGAGGAGTACTACTGATGCGCTTCCGCCATCCGGCACCGATTGAACTGCTGCATGTCCACCGTGCGAGGAGGGAGAGCGTGTGGCAGCTTCTCCTAGTCTTGCCAGCCACCACGCTCATGGGCGAGGAGGGACGCTCCTTTCTTTGCGTGTATGACAGGTGGGCCCGACAGTGTGTGGCCAACTGTCATACAGCCAAAGCGAGTGCGATTAAGTCCGCGAGGAGAGGATAATCAAACTTCCCATTGATGTACGAGTTGGCCGCGACACATCAAAGCACTGCACTCGATATATTTCAATAATTTGCGTTTATCGATGCATTAATTACAACGCATGCATGCATGCCGTGACTCTTCTTTTGATAGTACTTGCATGTGTTGATTTAATGCACCTTGAAGGATGGTTTTGCACGAGGAGGCGAGATCATGCAGACGAGCGAGAACAGGACCCGACGATGGAGCTCTCTAAGGTCTCCATGGACCTCACAGTGCTCCTCTGCCCCTTGTGCCTCCGCCCCTTGAGGCCTCCAGTGTATGAGGTTCGAATACACCTCGTCCGTTTGGCTGATTGAGCAAGGTGCAGGTTTCTTGATTGATGTGCTGTTGGATTGATTTCGCGCGGTGCAAGGGAGGGCACTGCCCCGCTTGTGATCGCTGCCGGCGCCGGGAACCAGCGGCGATGCGAAGTGCAAGCGCGGCGGTGGCTTCGATGTGTGGAACACGGCGGTGGACTCCGTCCCTTTCGCTTCGGTGAGGGTGGAGTGCCGCCGCGAAGGCTGTGGGCTCTCGTCACTTACAACAAGCTCGCCGATCACCGTAGCGTGTGTCCGCTCGCGCCCGCAAATGCCCTGCCCGTCTGCTGCCTCATGCCACGGGGCTCTGGCCACGGCGCTTACCACCACATCAGCACCGCGCATCCCATGCCCGCACGATATCCAAGATGGCAGGTGCTCCAAATTTGCAAGTGCCAATCACGAAGCCACGACTCTTCTTTGTTCGCGGAGGAGGACCGCCCGTAGCGTTTTTCTTAATTGGTCGTGGCGTGCTCGACATCGGCGCGCCTATCGTTGTGTCGATCGTCTGCGCATCGAGCGGGCGTCCCCTTGCCGCACTACTTGGCAAGCTGGCGACGGCCCACGGGGAGCCAAAAGGCACGGTAAGCGCCCGTCAAGGTGGAAATGGAGGTGACAAGCAGCAAGGATCCCGGCGGCGTCAACGTGCGAGGCTGACCTTCTTTAAGTTCCGCCCAAGCTGGCGGCGGGGATAAGCTTGTGTCCTCCACATTCAGATTGACAAGCTCACATCCTAAATGTTTTGACAAGGCCTTCTGCTTATCTTAGTAATATGCTAATATAGGGATTACCTTGGTCTACTTTAGCTTAAGAAATGGTGGGTTACGGTGGTATACAAAGAATTACTTCGACATCGGATCGGTAATTTCCAAATCGAACGGATATTTTGTGTCTGTTGAATATAAAGTTCCTTTGGGTAAGAGTACTACTTGTCATCAAAATGGATAAAAGGAGATGTATGTAGACATATTTTAGTTCTAGACACGTCCCTTTTTATCCATTTTGATGACAAGCACTCCCTCCGTTCCACAATACATGCCTTCCATTTGTCAAAATATAGATGTATCTAAACATGTTTTAGTATATAGGTACATCCATGATAGAGCCAATCGGATGGTTGAGAACACTACAATTCGTAGCTACTGAGATGCGTGTGTGACTCCCGGATGCAGAGGCCGGGGTCATCATCCTCCTTTTCGAGAAAAAAGCAGACGCGTGTGTGAGAGGATGAGTGCGTCGTGCACCTCTTCTCTTCTGTATAACGTACTACTAAACTCTCGAGTACAATTTTTTGAGCTTGCGTCTCGTCACATTCCAAATTACTCCACGCTATATTGAATTGCAAACCTATTCACACCGATCACAACCTAAACGGTTTCCCACTTAGGAGCGTATTAGTACCATGCTAGTATATTGAATTCCAAACCTGTTCACACCGATCACAACCTAAACGGTTTCCCACTTAGGAGCGTATTAGTACTCGGTTATAAATACTAGTATGCCAAGATGACTGCACATTCCTCCTCAACTCCTCATCCACAAAACCAAACAAGTCATTCAAAGCATCCTTCCCTTGCGCTCGCCATGGCCGCGTGAGTTCTCGGGTCGAGATTGCTACCGGAGAGGCAAACATGGAAGCGGAAGCATGAGAGATGTCCCGCCTGCTGCGAGCAGCCGACATGTCCCGCCAGCGGAAGTAGCAAGACAGAGGGTCCCTTCCGCCACCGGCAAGCAACCGGAGGTCCCGCGCCCGTCGATGCAAAGCAGATCGTCGGCCGCGCCCTTATGAAGCGAAGATATCCCGCCCGCCATGCGGCCTCGAAATTTCTCGCGGGCGGCGGCGGTATTACGCATAGGATCATGCATGCGATCGTCCATAGCCGATGGATCGATCTCCGGCTTGGCGAGGTTGCAGGATCGGCGTGAAAGCCTCGTTTGAACGAAGGCTACGGCGTCATCCGGCTAAACAACTAAGGGAGAAGCAATGATAGGCGGCTCCGGGCGGCGCGGCTGCTAAGGAGAAGATCGTCGAAGTGCGAGACCAGCGAGGAGGAGACTAGTGCCTTGTTGAAGAGGACGGCGTCATCGTCAAGAAACTTATGGACGAGAATGACATGCTCCGCAACAAGCGCCAAAAGGCTGAGTGGAGGAATCCGTGGATGTTCTCAAACAGCGTCTTGAGGACACGAAAAAGAGCTCATCACGCTTCGCTTGTGGAGACTAGTTCCGCGGGACTGCGAACGCTTATCAAGAAAGTAGAGATCGTGAGCCGAGATCCTTGTCTTCCTTCTTCTTTTGCCCTTGTGTATTTTCGAGCTGAAAGTTTACATGTGGCTTTTTTTTTAATTATCTTTCTAATTATGTAAGAAAATTAATCGCCTTATATTTCGTGGAAGATCAATGTTACGAGGCTGGAATGAAGAAAACTCTTCTTTGTGGCGACCACAGCGTTCTTTGTTCTTCTAATTCTTTGCTAGGCTTCCTTGATTTCTGGTTTCTTTTGATGTAATAATCGGTTTAGGATGTCTATTGTGTTGTCGGTTGTGAAATGTTGGGTTCTAAGCGGATGTTTGGCCTTTGTTGCCTCTTGGGATGTTGCGATTTCAATCTCGTACTTTTAGTCCTTCGTGTTAGGCTGGAGTTGTGCTTTGAACTTCTTGTGAATTGTGGTGGTTTTCAGATGGTGAAAATCGGAAGGGCAAGCCCTTCTTTGATAAAAAAATTGTCCTTATATATTCATCGGTCTTGCTATAAGTCGCGATAGATGCTATATAGGTCCGTCGGATCTTACATCAAGATCTGTCTTTGTCAGATTTTTTTTCTCTCTTAAATCTCGGTCGAGTGAGACATAGCCACGCCATTAAACAGAGGCTCGGGCGCCATTAATGGAGACCTTGGGAGAGAGGTGGAGCCCGGCAGATGGAGGTCAAGGCTCTCCTCCCGATAAGCACGCTTGCAGGGTCCGATCGCACGCCTCTCGTGACTCAAATAGCTACCTGCATGGCTCCTCCTAGCTAATAAAAAAATGGGACGCGTGGCGTATGCAACGTAAATGGTACTAGTAAGTAGAACGCCTACGGTTTCAATAAATACTTGTGTTTCCGATTGTAACGTGATAGCACTTGTTCCAAAATGACTTTGTTGATTGTTAATGTGTGCGCCTTTGCAAATCGGATCGCAAATTTACTACAGCATGTTGGTGCCATGTCATGGAACCAAGCCAAGTTTCATTATTTTCATGCGTGTTTTGGATTTATAGGAATTAAAAACTAAGTTTCTCAATGTTTCCAACCCAGCCACGACGCCTTAGAATTTTGAATTTCATTCCCATTTCTTGCATGGAACCTAGAAATTTACCCGAGGACACACATGTGATTTTTCAACCAACTTTGGTGCCTTTGGAACATGTGCTTGTATTTCAAATTTGAATTATGCACACAAAGGTGACACGTTCCTTCGGAACCACGAGCCTTCTTGAGAGAAGCTCCGATTTGCAAGAAGCTTATACCAAAATTTGTTCCTATTCGCCAATTTTTTTACCACGACATGGTACTACCATGACATGACACCATGCCAAGTTTCATGATTTTAAAACCAAGTTTCTCAATGTTCTTGACCGAGCCACGATGCCCAGATGTTTGAATCTTATTCTCAATTTTTGCATGGGAGTAGAAATTCACCCGAGGACACAAATGTGATTTTCAACCAACTTTGGTGCACGGGAGCACGTGCTTGTAGTTCAAATTTGAATTATGCACATTAAATGACCAAAAACTCAATTAATGTGTACATAAGAACGGGTTTTAACAATTCCAAAATTTAACAGCACTCATGTAGTTCTATGTTGCCTTTGTTAATAAACTCAAGGGGACAACATATATCGTTTCGCACTCGTAACCACAAGCCTTCTTGAGAGAAGCTTCGGTTTGCAAGAAGCTTATACCAAAATTTGTTCCTATTCGCCAATTTTTACCACGACATGGTACTACCATGACATGACACCATGCCAAGTTTCATGATTTTAAAACCAAGTTTCTCAATGTTCTTGACCGAGCCACGATGCCCAGATGTTTGAATCTTATTCTCAATTTTTGCATGGGAGTAGAAATTCACCCGAGGACACAAATGTGATTTTCAACCAACTTTGGTGCACGGGAGCACGTGCTTGTAGTTCAAATTTGAATTATGCACATTAAATGACCAAAAACTCAATTAATGTGTACATAAGAACGAAGCCGGAACAATTCCAAAATTTAACAGGGCACTCATGTAGTTCTATGTTGCCTTTGTTAATAAACTCAAGGGGGACAACATATATCGTTTCGCACTCAGAACCACAAGCCTTCTTGAGAGAAGCTTCGGTTTGCAAGAAGCTTATACCAAAATCTGTTCCTATTCGGCCATTTTTTTACCACAACATGGTAGTA
Source organism: Aegilops bicornis (assembly GCA_021605145.1). Taxonomy (NCBI): domain Eukaryota; kingdom Viridiplantae; phylum Streptophyta; class Magnoliopsida; order Poales; family Poaceae; genus Aegilops; species Aegilops bicornis. The sequence continues at coordinate 703,547,665 of CM038670.1, forward strand.
CCATGACATGACATCCATACCAAGTTTCATGATTTTCAGACGTGTTTTAGATTTACAAGAATTTTAAAACCAAGTTTCTCAATGTTCTCGGCGAGCCACGATGCCCATATGTTTAAATTTTATTCTCATTTCTTGCATGGGACCTAGAAATTCACCCGAGGACACAAATGTGATTTTCAACCAACTTTGGTGCACAAGAGCATGTGCTTGTAGTTCAAATTTGACTTATGCACATTAAATGACCGTAAACTCAATTAATGTATAAAAAACGACAAAACGAACCGGAATAATTCCAAAATTTAACATGGCACTAATGTAGTTCTATGTTGCCTTTGTTAAGAAACTCAAGAGGCGGGGGGTGGCATCGTTCCTCTTAGAACCACGAGCGTCCAAATCGGCCCAATCTTTTACCACAATATGTTAGTGCCATGACATGACACCATGCCAAGTTTCATTACATGAATTTAAAATCTAAGTTTCTCGATGTTCTCGGCAGAGTCATGACGCCTGAGGATGTTTGAATTTCATTCTCATTTCTTCCATGGGACCTAGAAATTCAACCAAGGACACACATGTAATTTTTCAACCCACTTTGGTGCACCGGAGCATGTGCATGCAATTCATATTTAAATTATTCACATTAAAAGTCCAGAAACTCAATTAATGTATAAAAAGGCCAAATGAACCCGAAATAATTCCAAAATTTAACAGAGGCACTCATATAGTTCTATGTTGCCTCTGTAAATAAAATCCGGGAGGCAGCGTATATCGCTTTCAAGACACAAAGGTGACACGTTCCCTATCGGAACCACGGCTTGTTGAGAGAATCTCCATTTTGCAAGAGGCTTATACCAAAAGCGTGTCCCAATTCAAAGCCAAAAATTATACGTATGAAAACAGGGTTTAGATTATCCCTAACATCTCGCTACCTAGACCAATAATGTACTATGATTTGAGTTCAACATAAAATGGATACAGATATTTTAATTGGAGAGTGTATGGTACATGTAGTTCATAGTGAAATATGATTACTGCTATATGCATGTCTTTTTGTTATCAAGATAATATTTAAATTATTGTATAACTTGACAACAATCGTATTCAACTAAGGAAAATTGATTCAAATTTAGTCCATATGGTAGACGACAATATATATGTTCACATGGTGGAGTAAAATGTTCATATATGATGGAAGATCAAAATGTATGACTACATCAATTATAAACCGCAAGGTCACCTAATGATATATTCAATTCAACATAACATGGATTCAAAAATTGAAATTCGAGATCATGGCATCCTGTAATCATATAAAAATGGACATTACTCTTTTCTTTGGTGGGAATTGATTTGTTTTTTGTTGTTGTTGAGGAAGTGCGAATCGATTTGGTACTATCTTGGTAATCATGTTCTCCCGATTTTTTACATTTTTCTTGTAGTTTTTCAATGGCATCTATAGCAATATAGTAAAAGGGGACATGAATCTCTTGTGTCTTGTATGATTTTTTTACACGTTAAGTTTGTTCTTAGAACAAGGAATCCGCACCTTGTTATCTCGAAATTTTCAAGCTCGAGTATCTTTTGTCTCACACCTTTGAAACTCCCGCTTCTTCAACCCAGCGTGGCTCTTGTTATCCGAAATTTGGGCGCCACAGAACTCCCTCCTCATCCAAATCGCTCCCGCAGACATGAAATCCCCTTCTACCCCTCACCGGAAATGAAGCTCCATGTCGCGGTGTCAAAACCGGTGAAATACGCTGTAACTTACCCTACATTTCTACAAGAGCGTCCCTAAGCTTGGCTCCCTCCCCTTCGGTACCCCCCCTCCCCCATTCGTACACCGAGGCCGCCAAAACCCGAAACCCCACGCTCCTCCGTCAGCCTCCCGACCGCCCGCCAAATGGAGACTCTTCCCGACCACGTCATCCACTAACAGCTCGTCGTCCCTCATCCACCGCACGGATGAGGATCCGTTGTCGATCTCGTCGTCACGGCGGATCAGCCGCCCGTCCTCCACCTCCAAGGAGCTGCCCGATGTTACGCCTCGTCTATCGCGCCACCTCAATCCCCACAAAGGCCGTCTTTGACCTGCTCCCACCGGAACGCGAAGACCCTCACCAATTCCTCCGATGAAGCCGAGAGTCCAACTCGGCGCCACCAAGGAGGTTACGCACTCACCGCCGTGCATTTTTATCTTTTATTCGATCTCACGGGGCTGCCGGTGCTCAATAATCGAAGCGGACATGGCGTCTCCATCGACGCGGTGCCGTCGCCCGGCCACATCATCCACGGCGTCTCTCCCCCATGTCGTTTAGCTTCCTCGGCGACTTTCCACAACACTAGCTACGGCTGCTCGCTTTCGCTTCGTAGCTGGCTCTGTTCTTGTTGTCGGTCGTCTTTGCCGCCTCCTGCTTCGTTCAGCTGTTTCATGCTTTCCGCTCTTGCTCTCGCTTGTGACTGCTAGCTTACGACCTCCGGCAGCTACAGGAGTTGCTGCTTTAGCACTCGCTTCGCGGTGCACATTGCATCGACTTGCTCTCTGCTAGTGCGTTCCACCTCGGCGAAGGCTCGCTGATTTAGATCCTTCCCTTCCGCTACTAGTGCTCAAACGCCCTAAACATCTATTGCAATGCTCTGTTACTAGTTCAATCAGTTTGACGGTAAAATTCAGTTTATTTGTGAAGTTCATTTTCTTCGATTAAGTTCGAGTGAAGCAGTACTTGGCATCTGTCGGGCCCGGCCATGGCGTGGCTGGATGCATTTTACATCTAGCACTTTTTTGGTGATGTATTTTACATCATCTATTGCGAGATGATATTAGGTCCCACTTCAGATTAAAGTTATGCATCTTGTCATGCTTCAGCCTCGTCATACGTACACCTTAGCGGGCTGCTCCAACGACTTGAACCGTCCATCACAGTGAGCGATACCCTCGGCGCCGTTCCGAGGCCTCGGATCTTCTTCCCCGCCTCAAGCGGCCACACTAGCATCATCACCATCCTCCACGTTCAACCCAATGCTCTTGAGGTCCACAAGGCTATGCCAAAGAGGTTGTACACTCGTCGCATCACTTTGTTTCTCCATTTTCTCTGTTTCTTCCAATTCATGTGAGCCAAACAACTGTGTCGACCCAAATTCTATGTTTCCAAATGCCTGCTTTTGCACGTGCATTCCTATCCTATTCATGTGTTTTTCCTGTCCCTGCATTTATAGAATCCTCCAACTCTAAGGAGCCCTTACGATTTACTTCATTTTCGCACAATTGGCGTGAAAGAAAACTACATGTGTTATGTCCTGCTTCCTGCCGGGCCAAAGTCATCCACCCCACGAGGTGCACCATCGGCGAAGCATTCACCGCCGCAGATCCCCCTGCAGACTTTCTTTCGCAGCCTCAGATCATCTTCCCGTTGCTGACCGGGCAGCCACGCCTTAACTGCGTACCATCATCGATCGAGCAGATGAACCCGAGGACTAGGCATGCTCGGAAGAGAGGCTCAGCTTTTCGTGTTTGCTTCGTTATACATCGGTTATTATTACGCTACTTTATCATTCAATCTTGAGTTTTGAATTGCCCATGGGTCTCATATCGAGCCAGAATGAATAGTATTTGTCTACTATCTGGTTCATCTGGTGCTTCTATGTGGTTCATGTTGGGTGGGCAACAAACAATAGATGATCCATTGTCTATCTTTTAATGAGCTATAATCTACCCATATCATTAGTTTTGGATCCATCCACTGCTTGCTACCATCGGTCTTAATTTTTGCATGCACCCTTAGGCCTTACAAAATCTAACTATTTTTTATTATGCATGTCGGATATTGTACACAATCATACCGAACATGTAGAGAAAAGATAAGACCGCTATGCGTGAATATAATGTCATGCGACGCTGCCCATGGTGGGCTAAGTGCCCCCCACTCTCCTCGCATTTCCAGATTGTATTCGAGAGGAAGATAAGCATTGAGATGGAGATTCGAAGGGCCGACCATGCATGTTTACCACCAGGTGTTTGCTCTAACATCTTGATGTTAGTCATATCATGCATATGGCGCCTTGCATTGCTTACATTATACATCTTATATGTCATCGACTTAGTTTAGATTTGCTTTGCGTGAATGCCACCTGTTTGGTTTCTATATCATACTCCCACCATTCCTAAATATTTGTCTTTTTAGAGATTTCAACAAGTGACTACATACGAGAACAAATGAGTGAATCTACACTCTAAAATATGTCTATATGCATCCGTATGTGGTAGTCCATTTGAAATCTCTAAAAGACAAATATTAAGGAACGGAGGGAGTATATAGAAATTATGCAATGCCATCTTCTTTAGCGGACATCATATCGTGAATCATGCAATGCCATCCTGTTTAGCGCTACCATCGTATATGTGAATTGTATCGTGCCATATTTTTTTCCATAATGTGTTCCATTTGTCAAAGTAATGTTTATACATTCATCTACTCTTCCCTGTGCAGATCAGCCATTTGAGGCTCGGTCATGGGAAAATCTGGAGTGAAACAAGGTCTTCCTAATTTCTCGGTGCTACATCGTCGATGTGCAAGATTTCTTGCTGATTCTGAGAATAGCTCCTCGTAGAGGAGGATTGAGAGAGAGATGACCAAGTCGGTGTACCCCCCCCAATCTTATAGGAGGTGCATGCTCTAACTTGGCTAAGTTATATTGCATCATATCATGCATATGGTAGTGTCTTGCATTGCCATGCCATCCGCTTAGATTAGACATGCTTTTTGTGTGAATGCCTCATGTTTGCTTTCTCTATATCGAGATATGTGAATTCATGCAATGTGCCATGTTTTTGACCAAGCATTATCATATATGTGAATTATGCACCGCCATGGAGCCGAGGCATCATATACGTGAATTATCTCATGCCATCTTTTTTTTTTCATTACGTATTCATGCATTTGCTCTTAACAACTGATCTGTAACCTATTGAACTACTATAACTTCTTAATGTGTATCAGCCGTATTTGGAGCCCCAAGTATATGGAAAATCTGGAGTGAAAACAAGGCTTTTCTTTAGAAGTGCAGTAATGGTACTGTTGGAAGCATATATCTCGCTGAGTTACATGAGAGAGCTCCTCGTGAGAGAGGATCTGTGAGGCGGAATGACTAGTCCTATATCCCAACCTCGAGGTGTATGCTCTAAGTTGGCAATGTTTTATATATTTTCATAGTGATGCATATGGTGTCTTGTATTGCTTAGTTTAGACATCATATGCAATAATATTGAATTCTATATGCTTAGATTTAGAGATCATACATGCGAAAGTGCCGGCATGCTTAGTATAATGAATCAATTCATGTCAATTAATATCATGCCATCCTCATAATTACTTAGACAACATGTATGTGAATTATTTGCATCCCAACCTATTTTAGAAAGACATCATATAGTTTTGTCATGTCATCCTTCGCTTTGAAGGTACTCATCCATATGTTGAATCATGCCATTATATCCTATTAAGTTATCCATCATATATCCTAAGCCCTTCGTGGTCACGCACTATATCCTGTTTAGTTAGGCATCATATATGTGAAATTGTGTCATGTCATGTCTCGCTTTGGTTAGGACAACATATATGTGAATTACCACATACTGCTCATCATACAATGTCCTGTACATTCAATTTCTTTTCTTGTTTTGCTCGCCCCGTAAATTTGAATTGGGTGGAGGGAGGTGATGTGGAAATTATTTCCGGTAAGGGAGCAAAACATGTTTCTTCACAAAAGATGCGATTACACGTCCGTCTCGATGCAGATAGAACCATGGTTGTACTTAGCCCACAAACTAGCCTCCCCACCACACATAATCGAGACTCTTCCGTATTGCACATTTACATCGTTAGGCGTAGAACCGAAGCTACAACCCATCTAATCTGTTAAACCTCAAATGCCGTGGTAGTAACCCTAAATACTATAGTTGACAAAGCACCATGTCCCACCACAGGTAGTACCCCACACGAGCAGTTTGTAAAGCCTATCATAGCGATTCACCCCAAAGCATGAAGACCACCATGCCTAACAACCAAATCTCCACGTTTAAAGCGTAAGAGCAATTGTTCTCGAATTGTCGATTCCTCGTGGCATATGGTCCAGTACTCGCTTGTCGTTGTCATGCATCACCCAGTGTTTACTCTGCATACCAACTACTTTCGAATTTGAAGGATCCAATTGAAACTCCAGTATGGCATGCACAATAGGTATGTTTCTAAAACCTATTTCTTTAATGGATTGTTGTTCTAACTTCTTACTCCATGTTGATTTCCAGTTTAAGTTGTATAAATAGAGTACATGTTCACTCATGTGATGCACATTACAAGTGCTTTGCCAATGTCTGTGTAGTTTCTCACACCTTATATTCTCATTTCATGTTGTTCTGTCTTAAAATATATATGAGTTGAACTGCAGGTTCTCTATCTTGATTAGGGAACATAAACTAGAGAATAATATCATGGACAATACAAAGGACCATAAATGTACATAGATATATGTTTTGTTTCCATGTTGTTATCTCCGTCCAATCCTTACTACTTGAATCCCGTTTACTCAGAAAATGAGTTTTCTGGTATACTACCAAAGCTAAACCTATGATGTCTACGCTTTGTTTCTCTTATGGTAGCTATGCAAAGCAGAATATTGGAGAAGAGCACCCCACTATGGCAATGGTAGAGAAAGTAATGCAGAATAAGGTTTCAAGATAGTGAGACAACTCTGCTAGTCTCCAAGAAAGGTGATAAAAGCGATCTTGTAGACAAGGTGAGAAAACCCCAAGGCCGAATTTCCTGGCAACCGATGTAGTGTTCGAGAAGTACTTTGCCAAAGCATCACCGGCACAAGCTCTTCGAACTTCATTCTATACAGATCACTTTGGCTTCTTTCTGATCTGGCAGCATACCATGGTCGAAAGGCATCAACATCTGTCTTGCGGGCAGTAAGAAGTCGAAGGACCGAGGAAGTCCTGCGAGAAGTCTAGGATGCGTACTTTCTTTGTGCAATGTTACAAGCTACTTAGAGGATTTAAAAGCGTTTCCCATGACAGAGAGAAAAGTTAATAAAGCTTGCTAAGCTATCTTGCCAAGCATTATGGGTACCTGTGATATTGTTTCTTGAATCCTTCCGAAGTGGTTTTCAGTTCTACGGACTTGTTTTGTAACATAGCGGCGTTTATATGCTTTGTTGTGTTCCCCTTATATTTGCACTTGGTGTAGTGAACTTTGATGCCCAGTGGATGTAATATATGTAATAAATCAAGTGATAGCTTCAAGCATAAGTTGCTTTCTCTTATTTATTTCCTTGTTGTCTTGTTTTATTTGTTTGCTTGTAGTCGGGCAGTTCTTTTTTTCCCGGTGGTTTTGCTAGGTGGTTTGTTCCCTCATTTTTTTTACAGTAGTTTCTATTTTGGCTGGCATTTTAATAACCTATTTTTTAAAACTAGGCCAACAATAACCATGGGCTAATATTTACATCAGAAAAGTGACACCGGGCCTCCTATGGACCGTCAGAAATAAGGGGCCTTCTTAACGTACCAGAGAATAAGGCCTCTCACGTGTCAGAAATGCGAAAGAGGCCTTCTACGGGTCGTAGGAAACATTGGGCCTTCTAACGGGTCGAGAAACAATGGGCCTTCTATGGGCCCTATCATCAATGGGCCTTATACGGGTCAGATGATCGATCGGGACCAAACATGGGCCAATAATAACAAAGTCAGACATGGTCGGCTGTAGAACGGGCTAGAGTTGGAATCGTCCGCTCATGGGGTCGCACCATAACGGGCCATCGTTATTAGGTTGTATTTGGCGATGACGGCGAAAACGGCTTCCAATGTATTAATACTGACCACAAACGGGCCGATCAGTAACCACGCGCTGAATTTGGCCCACAAGCTGGTAAATTATAGTAACGGGTCGTAAGTAAACGTATCGCTCAAATGAGCCCAAGAATAAATGGGCTCGGCATGGCCAAAGATAACATAATGGAAACGGCCCCAATCGTAATAACGGGCCATTAATGGGTATAAAGTGATACATCGTTTCATTACGCGCCAGCTTCACCACTTCAAGCCATTGCACGTCTAAAGTGATACTGATCGCTTCATTGCGGGCCGCCACCACGCCGTTAATAGGCCAAGAGTTACATAGGGCCTCATATGGGCCGAAGACATCATACATACATGGGCCGGCGGAAAACGGGCTGAATTGACCATATTGATGGCCCAGTATGACGTTATCGGGCCTAATTCGTAGGGCGAACGGGCCTTGGGATAGCGGGTCAAAATGGCTATATACGAACAAAGCCGCTAACATCAAGTTTCCATGGGCCGCCCGGCCACCTTTCGACTCAAGTCAAACGCGGGCCGCCTTTTCACTGTGAATGGGCCTCTCGCTAATGGGCCACGTGTCGACGCATTGCGGAGGCGCCTTTCCGTCCAATGAGGATGACATCCTGTCTCAACAATGAGCCGACATCGCATTTCTCCAAAATTAACGACACGCATTTTATTGACGCGGAAAATCCCCATCGGTTTGGGTCATTTAACGGGTTATCGGATCCAAAACCCCACTCCGACAAGGCTTAACGTATGCGTTCGCTATGCGGTGGATGCCACGGTTCCGGTCACCCTTTGGACGAAAAGCACTTCGTGGACGCTAAATATTTATCACGTCACGCGGAAGTGGACACTTCCGCATGATAATTTTGGTAATAAGTTACATGGAACACTTCAACGACAAAGATAGGTATGACTATCTTTGATTCGGTTCGGCTATAAATTTGTCAGTGGATGTACATGCTGCATGACAAAACGCGAATTTACCGTGGACAAACACGTATCATCACTAAGTGTATTTTTTTGTAGTGGATAGACATCCCTCTAATCATCTA